>JAJGOT010000190.1:282500-400000 GCA_022457155.1 Cladopsammia gracilis
CATTTGCTTTATCTGTAGGCTCGATGCCAGCTCGAATGAACTTTGGCCCATATACGGGCCAGTATATAGCTGCAAAGGAAAGACGTAACTCCGATCTTACTATTTTTCTGATCGTTCTAAGAATGTTCGCCATGCCAATCGATCGATGCATGGCGAAAGAATTAGAAATAAAGGTTTTAATACAACATCGCCTTCAGCGATCGTTAATTAATTCAAAGTGATCAATAGTGAAAATTGCAGTTTACATGTTCATATCCGTGAAGAATGTAGTTAAGTTATGGTTTTACTGATAAAAGTGTACGGATGGATGAGGCAAAGAGTACTAACGGCAACCGCGGCGAACTGAATAAAATTACGAAAAGAAACAGCTCGAGACATTGCGAAATATGACAGCGTCCGATTGAAATTTGCGGCTGACAGGCGACATTATTACAATATTATTACAAATAAACAAATGTTGATACAATTTACAATATAAGTATTGCAAAAAGCAAGACCTTGTATCTGTAAAATTCACAAGAGGTATTACAAAAGGTGACAATAGTTTTAGAAAATATAATTACCATTTATGACAGGTATTTAAAAATGCAACATTTCCATACGTTTTCCATACGTTTACAAAAGACATTATTCCATAGATTCTTAGCCATTTTATATCGGAGCACTCGCGGGCCGAAGGTCCGCGCGCGGAGCCCCATACTCAAAGAACCCATGCCCGTCATTTTTCATGGTCATGGCTAGCGGAATGTTTCGCGGGCGCGCGTCCGAGTGAGCGTCCGAGCGTAGCGCAGGACTAGCTCGGGGCGCTATGACGTCGCAAAACATGCGCGTATGACGTCACGCAACATCCGGGATCTTAGCAATTTTGAAACCAAAAGTGAAATTTGAAATCGTGTGTCTTATAATGTATCACTTTGAATGTTAATCAAGACGTTAAAATACAAAATTAAAGCTTAGTGCCAGACGATTTGTCACACGACGAGGTCGACTGGTTACTTGTCAACAGCTAATTAAAAACCTCAATAACATATGCTTCATGTTAAGTGTCTAGTTTCAAATATTTTTTTTCGCTTGAACGAAAATGGTAAGAGGACTTGGATATAGAAAACCAATACTTGCTGAGATACAATCGTTAGTTATCACAAATCAAAGAAATTTTAGCCTAACTGAATAAGTTGCTTTGAATTTTTAGCAATCATGCAAATGGCATTGCAAAGTAATAGAGCGGAATGAAATGGAATGAAATGGAATGAAATGGAATGAAATGAAATGGAATGAAATGGAATGAAATGGAATGAAATGGAATGAAATGAAATGAAATGAAATGGAATGAAATGGAATGAAATGAAATGGAATGAAATGGAATGAAATGAAATGAAATGGAATGAAATGAAAAGGAATGAAATGAAATGGAATGAAGTTAATTGATTAAATTGGCAACTCGACGCAGTACAACGTTTTGTTGGTGTTGGTTGCAGTTTCAAAGTTACACTTTCGGACCACAGCAGCCAGCAAACTTATTCTAGTCTGTCGCGTTACCGTCATGTTTCCATCCAGAGAGTAGGTCCACCATTCGATAAATAAAGTACGCTCAACGTAGTCATAATGGAGGTGCGGTAGTGTACGCAGTGGTTGGCGCGTCGGACTTCAGATCAAAAGGTCGGTGGTTCAAGGTCTGGTCGCGGCCGTCGTGTTGTTTCCTTGGACAAGAAACTTTACTCCACAATTTCTCTCTGGCGTATAAATGGGTAACGGCGACAAAATGGAAGGGGTAGCCCTGCGATGGACAAGCTAGCATCCCATCCCTGGGGGAGTAGCAATACAGAAACCGGGTTAAGCTCCGGCTGAGTGGGTCACCTGTGGCTCGTGTGCGACTTAACTACCAACCCACAATTCTTTTCTGATCCGCTCTGACGAAGGGTCTTCTCCGCTGTTAAAATGGCGGGACCGGCATATCCCAAGAATTATGGAGTATTTTGTCACGTGAGACACCGTTAACTGGCATTTTCAGAGGTCATTTCAGCGATATGCAGCCATGTTTGTTTTCTAGTAATCTGAATCCGTTGTTCAAGCCAAACAAAGACATTTCATCATGCTTTACGCGACAGAATACTTCAGCATATTTGAAGTATTCCTGAAAGCTTGTCCAGAGGTTTCTTCGCCCACTATTTTCTGAAAACCGAATTGTTCCTGGGGACGATGTTGGCAAGGAAAACGGCCAAGGATATTTATATCCGCCGTAGACTGTTGATTATTTGTCTTTGTATCCTTTTTCTGCACCGTCTAATCTCACTAATTAAAGGCCCACTATCACCCATTCGGCTTTGCGGTCGTTTGTTTTTGTTTTCAAATGACGAGCTTGCTCGTGATTGGCTCTTTCGGGAATTTTCGACTGCGTCGAGGCAGTGGGCGCGCAATGTTTTTTGGGTGATGCTGGTCCTTTATGGTTTATAAGAGCATATTTAACCCACTACATACTCTACAATGGTGTGCAGCCTCTGCGGACAATGACTAATGAAAAAAGGGTGCAAACTATATATACAGTTAAATTGAGAACGGAAATTTCACAACAAAAATTAGATTAAGATGTGCCCCAGCCGGAAGTTGAACCCGGGTCTCAGGATAACCAGGCAGATATCTTAACCACAAGGACCATGAAACAACTGCACTAGGGCGACTGTAATGCGGCTTCATAGTGGAAAGCTCTTGGGAGACATTAACACATATTCTGCAATTAGGATCGCGTCACTTTGCCCAGTCATTTAGCGATTCACAGTCCACTCCACAAGAAAAGTATACTAATTACAAAGTAGTGTGGGAAGGGAGATATGGACAACTAACTGCCATATAATCTTTGTATCACCAACCTATTCTCGTTTGGAAGACGATTCACAGCAATTTCTCAAATATATATATATATATTATATATATATATATTATATATATATATATATATATATACCATAGATAGTTAAAGATTATGACAGTTAAAGACAGTTAAAGAGTTAAATATTCATCTCAGCTTGGCTTTAGATAATTATATCTCGATAGTATGGCGACAATGAGTGGGAAAAGTGCCAAAAAGCTATTTCCGGCCAACGTCAGCGCTTTCTGAAACACTCCACAGCGTTTGCTTGAGATATATAGCTGAATGTTTGAAAACATGGCCGACGAAAATCGTAGCAATTTCACTACAACTAGGCCAAACATGGTTTTTTTATGACCCCGATCAACCCGAAAATCATATAGAAGAGAAAAAAGAGGGAAAGGGAGCGAGGGCGAGAGAAAAAAAGGCTAGAAACCGGCTTTAGTTTTTTTTTATTTTGTGGAGCTTTTTTGAACGACAAAAAAAAAAAAAAAAAAAAAAACAAGGCCAAGCACACTCACAGACGTTTGCTTAGGGCAACATGGTTTTCAAAAATCCAGCTGACGAAGGATGTTGACCATCTGAAACGCTTTTTTCACATTTAAAAGTGTTGTTGCCTTCTGGATATTTTAACTTTCCTGTTGCTCCTTCGCAATTCCTTGATCTTTAAGCCCCACTAGTGATCAACATCAATTATCGTCTTGTAATATTTACTGTTTGATCAATCAAGGAGGTCATGAGAATTAAGGACATGATCACCCAAGATGAATTATTAATAATTATCCAAACCACTTCTATAAGAAACATAGGGGGACAAGAAATGATAATTTCCATTTTGATCTTGGGTATTTAAAGGGTTAAAAACAGATCCCCTATCTCTGTGCATGGTTTTAATTTCTTGTACAGAAAGATAAACTTGTGCGCTTTTAACACAGATACCAGATGTTGTCTCAGAAGAAACTGCGGGGTTGTTTTATTTACACTATTTTATAACATGTTTATTTGAATACCTTGTTTAAAAGAATTCGCTTAACTTGCTTTGAGCTTCTAGATGCTTCCATTACTAATATGTAATTCTAACCATTTCACGTTCGTCATTTTACTCTCACACCATGAAATCCTGTCATAATTTAACACTCGGACGTACACGCAATAAACCCCCTGTGGCTTCATATGACATGGGACAATCCAAATAAGACATTATTGGATTCATTACATACCAACCGAATTTCATACTGAGGGTACTTCAGTCCATATTCCTACCTAAAAGATCATTGTGCCAGGCGCTTTATCCGCCTTTTTAGCGAAGCACTTGCCGGGCCGAAGGCCCGGTTGCGTTGCCATACTCATAGAACCTATGCCCGTCATTTTTCATGGTCATGGCTAGCGGAATGTTTCGCGGGCGCGCCTCCGTGACATGTGTGTCCGTACGCCACACGCGCGGCTACACAGTCGTCAGCTCGGTAAACACTTTTAAAAGTTGGATCTTTCGCAGTGTTTAGTGGAGCAGTAAAGTGGTTATTTCCCTGCAATTTTTCGCGGTTTGCTACTCACTAAATAAGACTAAATAAGGGATACTCAGAAGCCGCTTTAGTGGAAAAAGAAGAGCTTTAAGGGATAAAATCTTGCTTCGAGGAACTTCATACGTTTATATCAATGCGGAGATGTTTTTATTACGGATTTTAGAACCAACGCGGATATTTACATTTTCAAGCAAGCGAGGGACTTAAAGGTGAAACAAATTACATTTTTAGATGGGAATTTATCTTGATATCAATCTGTGATTGACCTTTTATTTGTGTTCTCGTTAGTTTTGGAGAATTGTTTATAAACGTGTAGCTTAAGGTGGCTCGACTGGGTTTTTGAGCGACGATACCGTTTAGCTTTGAGAAACGTGTGTACCACACACAAACGATCCAACGGAAAATCGATTGCCACAGCTGTACTAGAGAAAGATTAAAGTTTCAGATGAGGTTAGTTTTATGGAAATCGGAGTTGCCAAAGCAACGTTATGACGTCACTTCCGGTTTTACATAATACCGAATTACTTGCCATCAAGAGATAATTTTGGAAAACGCTCACTGGATCTTCGACCTGACGTACTTGTCCTTAGGTCTTCAAAATTTTGCAAATTTCTATGGAAGCGTTTTCGAGAAAATTTCGAGTGAAGTTTTAAGGTGTTAAAATACAACAAAAACAAAACAATTTTGAAATGTTATTAAAACTTATGTCTACAGGGCTTGATGAAAAAATTTTTTGGTCTTACATGAATTTTATACCATCCAAATACCTTGGGTGAAAATCTCAAGGAAATCGCTCCGTTTGGATTTCAGAAATATTACCTTGAATATGAACTGACCTGGAGTGTTATTTCTTTAACATAAAAAAAATTGACCCTACATTTATTAAAATTGTCATGAATAAAAAAGCGAATGATGAATTTTTTTAAAACTTAGTCCTCATGAAGATTAATTAATGTTTAATACAATCTCCAAGTTTCAAATTCATTGAAACATTCTAAGGCTGTAAATTTTTAGCGCCAACTCAGGAAAATATTGAGCTGATTTTCGCGCTTGTGGCTTGTTGTTTCATTATGCATCTCCATTGTCTCAAATCGCCGTGGAATTGTAGCTTTCAGTACATCATGAATTCATGTAACACTTAAAACAAAGCAATGAAGTGTTTATGAAACCATTATGTACTGAAATTTACAATTGCATGGCGATTCGAGACAATGGAGACACATAATGAGATCAACAAATCACTTTCGTGAAAATCAGCTCAATATTTTCCTACGTTGAGGCTGTCAATTGACAGCCTTACAACGTTTCAATGAATTTGAAACTTGGCAGTTGTATTGAATATTAATTAATCTTTATGAGGACTAAAGTTTTAAAAAAATTCATCATTCGCTTTTTAATTCATGACAATTTTAAGAAGTGTAGGGTCAATTTTTGATGTAAAGCGAAATAACACGCCAGGCCAGTTCATATTCAAGGTAATATTTCTGAAATCCAAACGGAGCGATTTCCTTGAGATTTTCATCTAATGTATTTGGATGGTATAAAATTCATGTCAGACCAAAACATTATTTCATCAAGCCCTGTAGACATAAGTTTTAATAACATTTCAAAATTGTTTTGTTTTTGTTGTATTTTAACACCTTAAAAATTCACTCGAAATTTTCTCGAAAACGCTTCCATAAAAATTTGTCATAAAAATTTGTAAAATTTTATAGACCTAAGGACAAGTACGTCAGTTCGAAGATCCAGAGAGCGTTTTCCAAAATTATCTCTTGATGACAAGTAATTCGGTATTATGTAAAACCGGAAGTGACGTCATAACGTTGCTTTGGCAACACCGATTTCCATAAAACTAATCTCATCTGAAACTTTAATCTTTCTCTAGTACAGCTGTGGCAATCAATTTTCCGTTGGATCGTTTGTGGTGGTACACAAGTTTCTCAAAGCTAAACGGTACTGTCGCTCAAAAACCCAGTCGAGCCACCTTAATTCCGTTGTATTGATTTCCCGAATTTCATTTCATCGGCCTCGATGCGCTATAAATGTACGCGTTTTCCTTTTAAACATAAACTAATGGAGATTTCAATAAAATTTTTCGAAAGAAGATTGTGTTGTCTATTTTTATGTGTTTGTTCATTCATTACATAGATTGAAAAGCGATTTTATGTAAACAAAACAAGACTTAGATTTTATACTCGCGTCGCCTTTTGCAAATATGTTTGTGCACTTTTGCATTTTTGATTTCCAAATCACTTTCTCGGGCATTTTTTGACAAGCAACAACTGTGTTTTATTCGGGAAATAGTCGTAATAGTTATTCTAGACAGAGAAAAAGTTGTTTTGCCAAGATAATTCCACGTTCGGAACTGTAGCGACACAACTTGTATGTGTGAAATAACTAGTAGACTTTGCACATGTTTACAAAAAGTGATTAACGATGGTCTCTGAAAAGTAATTTGAAAGGAAAACCGAGGAGGCGAAATGCTAACCTATCGGTTAGATGTCCAGGCTGCATAATTCTTATGAATAATTTTACCAGTAGGTAGATGAGATTCACTTTCAACAATAACTAAATAACGACTGCCAGTACACACTAGTTTTCCCGCGAAATGTACAATTTAAAATACTGAGCCGAGCTTGGCGTGGGTACCGGAAGCGGAAGTAACTACCATTGTTACATTTCATATCCTGTCATTTCAAAGAGAACAGCTGGAGTAGTTCATACCTTTCATACCTTATCTATAATAACAATCTATATGCCATAATGCCGAAAGCAACGATCCAACCGCAATGGAAAAAAATATGTCTCAGCCGAGGAGTGCATGTTAGGCTCCAATAAATTGCTTGTGCTAGCGTGACCAGTAAATACTGGGCTCGAAGGCCATCGAGCGGATATTTTCCCGATCAAACGAAATGTTTTGTTGGCAAACATCATATGCATTATGTGCATTAAAAATTAAAAATGAGCGTGGTCTAAAAAGTACGTACCGCTGTACCGTTAAATCTGTGACGTTAAAAGTAGTCTGAAAAATAGCCATCTATAACGTTTTACAGAGCTACCTTGGTAATTAAGAGTTTCTATGAATTGTTTATCTAGGCAGCGTTTTAAAAACCAATTATGTATTTGCATCGGACGGAGAAATTATCAAATTTTGTGGGATTTTGTGTGGGTAATTTAATATGTTTTTAACTTGGTATCTTGGTGTAACTGTGATATCATGGGATTACTAATTCGCTAAAGGAAACTTATCCAAGACATGATATTTCAAGTTTTTTCAGCTTAATGTTTGCAGCACATTCAATGAATATGGTAAATTAAGCAAAATTGACGGTGGACGTAACAGGTGAAACTTGTTATTTATTATTAATAAGTAGTGTCTTCAAAAATGAAGTCGAAGTGCTAAATGCTTCATATTAGAGAAGGCTTGAGGTTTGTAGCTACCAAAAGTTGACATTGCTATACTGTGGTAAGTCTTATAATTCCGATTTTAGTAGTAGACCATGTCGGTTTGCATAATCAATACATATATCAAACCAGCATCGTTATAACAGCAAGTTTATATCATCACCTATTCCGTGATCTTAAAAAGGCAAATCTAAACAAAACAACGACAGCCATGACACAATTCAGACAATAGGTCATTCCGTATAAAAACGAACCTCAGTGAGTTTGACAATCGGAATCGGTTAACACGATTGAAATATTGTCTTAGAATACGCACTAACTTTTGTAATCCACGGAATAAAGTAAAGTCAAAGACAGTTTAACGTATATCAAAATTCTAAACTAACCCGACGCTATTCTGATTCTGAAATAGTACATGTTTAGTCTGTGTTTTAACCCTATTCAGACTGGGGGGGGGGGGGGGGGGCTTTTCGAACCACCCCTCCAGTAAAATTGTAATAACTCTTACGCCGAAATAGCTATGAGGCTGAAATTTTCTGACTTTTCCTAGAATTTATCTAGGGACATTTTGGTATCCATAACATGTCAGTGTGATTAACTATGTTGCCATGGCAACCGGTTTTTGACACATAGGTTTTCAAAATATTAAAAAATGGTGAATTTTTTATTTTAAGATCTTGTTTTTTGACTTATAGTGCATTTTCTTATTAGAATAGTTTTTTCTTGGGACTAGTTCTTGAAAGACACCAAAAATTTTTAACATCAAATATTTGGGGGGAAGGGGTAGGTAAATTTTTGCTCACTTTTACTTATAGAGAAAAATTTTGTACTATTCATTACATAACGCTTCTAAGTTCATTGTTTGTATAATAGACATTAGTTTGATACGTGTTTTATACATTCTGATCTTTTTCGCCTTTAGAAATTTTTTTAAATTTTAATTTAAACGAAAAAAAAAAGAAATCCAAGATGGCGGATCCAAGATGGCGGATCCAAGATGGCGGACAATAATTTCAAAATTATAGATTTATCGCCTTTTTTTGCCTTTTCGCGCTTTACAAGTGTGTCCTTGTTTGTATTTATTATGTTTTAATATTTAAGAGATGATTTTACAGTTATATTTGATATTTTAAGTATCTGGATGGAAAAATATCAAAGAAACGTCGGAAAAACAAAAATTACGTCACTGTGACGTCATAATTGGGTGTGGCAGGTCAAAACTGGGTGTGAGGTTTCCTTGTATGAAGATGAACATTGTGTGAAAATTTCATGGTCCTAGCCTTACTGGTTCCAGAGATATGAAGGGGGGGTCCGAGGAGCCCCCCTCTCCCCCCCCCCCCAGTCACAGATTGCCTAAAAAAGCCCAGTCTGAATAGGGTTAAATACCGTTTTAAAAAAATTAATAAAAGTTTACATTTTGACTGTTTTGAAGCTTCCGAATTTGAAGTTAATTTTACGCCTTTTTCGTCATTTGGTATGTTTCAGAGAACACCGTTCTACAACTTTAAATAAACGAATACGTTCTACCTGGATCAAAGCTTCCGAACGTGGATTAAATAGCCTTCAAATTGAAACAAAAAAGAAGCCGCCATTCGATAACAACTTCTCCGTGTTTTAAGACAAATATTTAATCGAAAACCATACTTGCCCAACAATTCAAATATATATTTTTTTACTCGCTAGCAAGAGGAGCATGTCCACTATTTGTTGTGATAGGAGAGGATATAGCGAGTATAATTCCAATACTCGCTTGAAATGTTCGAATACGTGTGTAGAATTCCGACAACAAATTCAAAATTATGCACTTTTTCATTTCGATGTTATTCTGCTCTGTAAGCAGATACAAATGTAAAATATACTTTAAGATAAAATATAACTAATGTATCAAAAGTTACTGAATAAAATATTTTGGGACTTCCAAGGGAAGTTTCAACATACAATCAGCTATTTTAATGAAAATTGTAGTTCGTCATTTGAACGAAGTGGTAAGGCAGGAACAAATGTGCAGAACGAATATAAAACAGCGAAAAGAAAATATATTACTCGTATTTAAAACTTCACAGCTCTAAGGTCTAAGTCCTTGCTATCCTCTTGTCAATTTTGCGGCACCACTGATCCCGTTGAAGTGGCGATAAAACGAGGGATTTATAAACATATTACTACTAAATTCGCTTTCTTGGTAGGTTTGATGCCAGCTTGAATGTACTGTGGCTCAAACACGGGCCGGAATATAGAAAGACGCGGCGTAACGTTACTTTGAACTAGTTTTCTAATATTTTTAAAAATGTTCGCCATGCCAATCGAGTAATACATGAAAAAATAATTGGCAATAAAGGTTTAAACACTACATAAGTACAAAGCGAACACTAGTGTAAATTGGAGTTTACACATTTATATCCGTGAAGCATATAGTTAAGTGTGTGTATGAATGAGAGAGAAAAGTATTAACGGTAACCGCGTTGAAATGAATAAAATTACAAAAAGGAAAAGTTCGGATATTACGAAATATGACAACGTCCGATTGAAATGTATTCAGACGGTCTACATTATTATGATTATTACAAAATGCGAAAATGTTTATACAGTTTACAAGTATATTACAAAAAGCAAGACCTCGTATTTGTAAAATTTACAAGACGTATTGTAGACGTATTACAAAATGTTAGAATAAAAAATAACAGCGTCGGTTATTACAATTTACCACAGTGAAATTAATTCAATAACGCGCGACGTGAAAGTCATTACAATTTATGACAGGTTTAAAAATGCAACGTTTCCATATACTGTTTTTATTTCACAGTTTACAAAAGACATTAAAATTGCGACGCTATTGCAATTTATAGAGGGTATTCAAATGTGACCGCGATTATTACATTTTAAGGTGGATAGTACAATCTGCTTTCCAAAACGATCCAGGGGTTTTATCCCTCGAAAAGGGAAAAACGCGTTCGTCAGTCAGGCCCAAGATCCATTTCATTGCCTTATATTGTCGGTATTACAGTTCAATGCAAAAAATGCTCTAAAATACATTATGGATGTATATACGTTATATCCTGAAAATAAGACTACTTTAAAAAAAACATAACATTCTAACAAAGAAAACCGCCATTGAAATTTGTGATCTATCATCATATCATTACGAAATGCAAAATGTTTAAACAATTTGCAACACATATTAAAAAAATGCATGACCTTGTGTTTTGTAAATTTTACAGCAGTTATTACAATTCATAATTACAACAGGTAAAACAGAAAGCGACAACGGTTAACATAGTTAAAACAATTTGACCACGCGCGACAAGAAGTTATTACAATTTATGACAGGTATTAATAATGCAACAACGGTTAATTCCGTTTACCACAGGTACAAATTTATTACAAAATGAAACTGCAATGGTTATAACAGTTTACAAAAGTCATCAAAATGCGACGTTATTACAATTTACAAAAGGTATTAAAACGTGACGGGGATTATTACATTTTAAGATCGCTCGTACAATCTGCTTTCAAAACGAGCCAGGGATTTTAGAGTGATTTTACTTCATCTGTGAAACACTATCTAACAATTAGTATGTGATGGTCAAAATTAAACAAAAGAAAACAAAGGAATTATAGTCTAAAAGTGCGTACTATTCTACTAACTATTTCACAGATGAAGTAAAATTACTCTATCCCTTGAATTGAAATATTATTTTAAACTTTTTCTATCAATTTAAAACTACCAATTTTATCTCCACTAAGCAACCAAACACTCATGAAGGCTTAAAGTCATGGACGCGTTCGTCATTCAGGCCCAAGATCCATTTTACTGCCATATAATTATTGTCGGTATAACAACGTTACAGAAAAGGCTCTAAAATACATACACGAGGAAAACGGTACCTCGCTTGATCCCCAACAAACGTAGTACGATAGAAAAGTATGCCGTTATTACAGAAGCCAGAAAACATTGCAGGAAATCTGGGTAAAAACGATGACTGAATTAGCTTTTCACATACTACGTACGCGTCCGTCTATGACGATTTCCTTTCTCAGGCAACTTAAAACCCTTGGACGTACAAGAGCGGGTGGATGCCATCCCAACACCCCCACCCCCCCCCCCCCCTAGATTTTTCTGTCATTTTTTCTTGAATATTTATTATTAGCATATGCTGTTTTGAGTAACCCTTTTTGTATTCTTGGGATAACAATTGGACAGAATCGGTTGCTATGGTAACACGATATGACGAGATAGGAAGCATCAGTTTAAGCCGTTTTACAGCAGTGCTTTAACCAAAGAAAGTGTGATTTTGTCAACCAAAGTTCAACCAAACCCTTATTTGTGCCTATTGTGTTCATTGTGTTAGAGTGGTTTCACTTAACCCGTGAAGTAAAAAATAGACAAATAGACACTAATTTGTTTCTTTGTTTTGTTTTTGTTTGTTTATATTTGACTATGTAACAATGACTATTGAGAGTGATATCACAAACCCCGTAATACAAATTAAACAGTCATTATAAAATAGGTGTTATAAACTTTCAAATCTCTTGGATATTTTAATCTTTATACCTAGATAATAAAAAGAACTGGTGGAAAGAAATGGAACCAACTCCGGAAGCCATGTCTGAATCAGCTCAGTTAGCGACAACAACGGTACAGTCCTTACTCGTCATCTTAAACATCGCTGGGAACTCTCTGGTTTGTGTCATTATAGTGAAGAATCAAGATATGAGGTATGTTGGCGACTAAACCGAGCGCACCGTTTGTTATGCAAATCAAAATAAGCTAGTTATGTAATGCCCGAGTGGTAGGATAGCAGCCGAATTCAAAATTCAAGAAAAATTATTGTTTTATTTTGCAACATACTGAAAAACAAACAATACAACTTCTCTCTCCAATGGCGTTCACTGTTAATGAAGAGCATTGCGATCATTGGAAAATTCTATGTTTCCTTTTTTTTTAATTCTACATTTTTGTTTAATTTCTGACATAGGTAAAATATTAGCGACAGATTCAGATCTTAGGAGAATATTCATGTATAAAACAATAGTAATGAACCTCATTAGTTCTCCAAGCTAACAAGAAGCTGCGCACAGCCTGAACTCGAGGCGTCTTTAATCTATTGCAGCATTGATGTCCGAGCGTTTTGAGTGTTTTATGGCTGAGAAACATAAGCTTATAATTATGTCTAAAAAGTAATACCATACCACATTCACTGCATTCAATAACCGACACTTGAGACTACGATCGCTAACTGAAATGGCAAGTTATATAAAACACAAAACTTACCGGAAAAAAAAATCCCACAGTAATAAGCAGCGAAAAGAATATCAAACGGTCCTACCCATCCATGAACGGCTTGCATTGTCCTGAAAACTTGTTCGCTGTTATCCTTCCTTCTGCTTCTCAAGTCAACACACGGAAGAGACTTTTCCGCCATCTTGATATCAAGAGCGAGATCACGAAGTCGCGCGTGTCAACCAATTAAATTGAAAATATGTTCCCACAAATTTGCATGAACTAATGTGACACACACACAAAAGAAAAATCAAAGCGTAAACATAACTCGTTGGCTACGCCACGAGTACTAAGTATATACTATATCAAAGACAAAGTATAGCTAAACTGCATGATGATTTTATGATATTCATTACTGCATTGGACTGGACTGTATTTTCCTTATGATTTTTTTTTATTCAATTTTAGAATTTGATTAAATGCAATTACACTTGGCTATGCTATCACTAAGAGACTGGGCAGCCTCTAAGTCGTAATTACATCTAAAGTGGGTTTAAAAAGTTAACAAATGACATCCGGACTCAGATTTTATTTAGTTTGCTGATTTTTAATAGGACATCAGTCAACTACTTTCTGATGAACTTAGCTGTCGCAGACATGACTGCTGGCATATTTTTAGCACCGGGTTACATTTTGATCCACGCTTTCACCCACCCAGATGGAGCGACTGGTAATGTGCTATGCAAACTGCTGACGGCTGGAACCTGGGGCTGGGTTGGAGTCTCCGCCTCTGCATTCTCTTTGGTTGTCATAGCAATTGAACGGTACTATGCTGTTGTGCATCCCCATGGAAATGAAGGAAGACTATCTAAGCGCAACATAAAGGTATGTGAAGTTTTCTGTGTTACCTTTTTTTATCATAATCGCTTAAGTTACACGTTAATATGTTCAATTTTTGAGAAATGCATTTTGTGCCTTTGAAAAAATAGTTACAGTGCATGTGATCGCCTCCTGTGCAATTAAAGAGAGGTATTTCAATTAACGTTGCTTGCTGTAAGAAGCCCTTTGTTAGCTTCCGTGACCGAAAGGTTATACGGGTAATTGTAAACATTAATATACATAGATAGGCGGGCCTAACAGCGGAGCTCCTAACTTCGGGCTCCTAGACCCTTATTTCGGGACTAAATTTTCGCGTTCTTTCAGATAGATGAGAAAAGAAAAAAAGTTATATCATGAGCTATAAGAAAAGTGCATTTTGGCTAAATAAAGTTTTATTTATCTCAAAAAAAACGTACACTGCTCACATTAAGTACTCCTTTGTCTTGTTTGGTCCTTTCTCTCCATACGTTTAGCAGACAAAGCTTTCAAATCACGGTATTCGATTCAGAAACAGTGACAATATTCGTCAAGTCTTGGTAACCAAGCGTTTTTTATCGAATCCAAGGCGTGGGCGCTAAGCGCTCGGTGTTAACTCATAAAACTGACTGGGTCGAAAATGGTTCGGCCGTTGCTAAGAGATCTGTGCTATTGGCTAATCGTTAAGCAGGGAAGACAATGGCAATGGTTTTTTTTTTGAAATTCTTCTTCAGATGGTAAGAGCAAAAACTCACGTCCAGTCCCCTGCTAGTACTATTAATTATAAAACAAAAAGACGACTCTCCCCACTGGAATGATTGTGGTGAAAATGTAACAGGAAGATGTTTCTTCCCTACATGTATTTTTAAAGGACAGAATTAAAAATCCGCCTCCACCAACTTTTGCAACATGGCGAACGGCTCTTGTTCTTTAGAAGTTGGTGATATATTTCGCGGTTTTTTTTTTGTGTTATTTTCAAAGGATTTTAGAGCAGAATGTAACTAGCCAGATCATGTTGTAAAAACATTTTGTTTTTAATTCCTTGTCAGGCTCTCCAAGGATGTGAAAATGTTGGTATCAAATAAATGGAAAACTCTATTAATTATAAATGGAAAGTTAATTCATTCATGCCAAATCACTGTCATCCTTGGGAGCTTTGTAAAAGCAATGTTTCCACGTGTTTCTTTCTCTTTACTGTAACTGAAAACTCTTGCATCCTTATTCCTTATAAAGGCATTGAGCAGGGCTGTTTTGAGATGATTTATATATTTATATAAATAATTCACTGATATCTCTTACTTTGAACATAATTTTTAAACAAGTAGGAAACCACATGATACATTTTACTTCATATCATTTTAGGTGATTATACCTTGTTCATGGATCTTTGGAGTAATAATGAATATCCCATGGGTCCTGGTTGATAAGTATTCAAACGAATTGGGACACTGCAGTGAAATGTGGCCAGAAAAATGGATGGGCAAGGCATATAGTATGACTTGGTTTCTGCTGATGGCGCTTTTTCCAGTCTCTTTGATGGCTGCTTTATACATCCGAGTCATCTATACTTTGTGGTTCAAACGTGGAGAGCCTAATCAACAACAGGTCTGAAATAAGCCCTTTAGAAAATAAAAGACCGATTGCATTATATCAAACCAAGACCTGTTTCACTTACAATGTGACTTATATATAACTTACCTACCCCTCCCCCCATTTTTTGTTATGTCACGATTATTTTTCTTATGCTAAACATACTAATACACAGTTAAACCATTAGATCTGCACTTCAGTCACAATATTTGGTTATTTTCTAGCGAAAATGAGCAACTGAACCCTCGGTCGTACAAGTAGGGGTGGCAACCCCCCCCCCCCCCCCCAAGGTTTTTCTCCCATAATTTCAAGACCATTGAAGATTAACACATGCCGTTTTCAGTAGCTGTTCATTTATAACAAAACAAAAGCACAAGCGCGCAAAGTAGATTGGATGAACATGGGCCTTTAACCCTATTCAGACCGGGGGGTGCGGAAAGTGCCCGCGCCGACTTTGAACGTTTATAACTTCTAAGCCTTTCTACCTACAGCCTTGAAACTTCTCGACTTTTCCTAAAATTTATCTGTGAACATTTTGGCAGAAAGTATGTTGTCAAAGAAAATTTGACGTTGCCATGGCAACCACATTTTGACGGATGCTTTTTGCTCATTTTGAGAGATAAGTATTTCCTCTGTTTATTTTATGTTATTCTGTTTTACACTGATCTTTATTATGGATTTAAACACCAAACGATGCATTGTTGTCGTCCTTGATCCAAAATTAAAAAAGTAAGGAGGCGTTTCCATGGTAACCGTAGTTAAAGAGGCTTTTTTGTAATACTTTCAAATTTCACTCTTTTCTACCTTTTATCGCATATTTTTTATTTTTGTTTTTTACTCTTTGCTTGATTTAAATGTTAATGTTTTAATTTTGAGTGATTTTGGGCAATTTTAGCGCATATTCCGTGCTCAGGATACGATATTCCAAATCCAAGATGGCGGATCCAAGATGGCGGATCCAAGATGGCGGATCCAAGATGGCGGCCCCAAAAAAAATTTTGGAAATTTATTTTCTTTTTTTTTTAATGTTGTTTTTTCTTTATTTTTTGTTATTTTAGCTTTATTTATTTTTTATGTATTTTTTTAGAATAAATACATCCTAAGTATTTTAAGGTGACATTTTCTCGCCTTTTGGACGTTTTCTTGCACATCTTACGTCATATTGACCTCATGATGACGTCACATTAACTGTCATGGTAACATAAAAAGTTGTTGTTATACAAATGTTTAAACAATTACAGAGTAAGAAAAATTTATACTTCCCTTAGATTGTGGTTTAATTACAAAAATTAAAACATCAAAACAGATATATTTTTATGACGTCATGATGACGTCATCATGTTGCTACAAGTTACAAGTACCAATATATACATTAAAAATGTTTTCCAACATCATCAGAGAAAACATTATTGTCATTATTCAAAACAATTTAGAGATAGGTACGGCAAACACTTTCTGTGAATGAACTGTCAATATATGACGTAATTATGACGTCATAGAAGTTGTCATGACAACATAATTATGTGGATCGATAGAATTTCGGACATACAATGTCTCCTGAAAATTTGGTGTCCATACCTACTTTCCTGTAGAAATTACGAAAGGGGGGGGGGGGGGGGGGGGGCGGCAGAAGATCCAAAAAAGCCCGGTCTGAATAGGGTTAAGACTTTGCTTCTGATCACATCAACTGAAATCTAGTAAAACAAACAGGATGAAACCTTTAATTAATGTAGTTTTATGACACATGAATACGATATGGTGAAAATGTTGTTTCAATTTGTCAGGAAAACGCTGGCATCGACGAATTAACAGAAAGTAATGCAAATCTTAAATTTTTTGATGGAACATATTCAACGCAATTTTATTCGAAAACGCTCTCATAGAATTTTTTCAAACTTGAAGACTTACATGAAGACTATAAGCGGCATACAGTCGTTTTAAACGTTTAGGTCATCAGATTGTTGTTATGGTAACACCGATGTTAATCAAATCTACCTTTTTGGAAACTTCATTTCATCACTAGTATATGTGTGAAGCAGCTTGCCTGACCGAGCTCAGACAGTGAAGTAGCAGCCGTTCTAAGTTGGGTTGTTGTGTAGCCAAAAAACCAAGCTAAGCCACCTTAAGCCACAGTTTTCAAGGACCATAGGGAGCTTAAGATCCAGGACGCGACGGTTCTGAGACGCGGCCGGAAGTAATTTTTCACAGAAACGCAGCAGTCCGCTTGCCTCGGAGTGCTGGCTCGTAGCGTCGCCTTCGCCTAGAGAGCGCGAGTCAGAAGGATTTGGCGTTGTGTTGAAAACGTGAGTATTAAATGTTCTTGTTTTGAAGAAAACGGTTTATTAAGTGCCAACTCTAAACATAAATCGAAACTTTGATTCATATTGAAACTTTCTGGCGAAATTTACGCCGCAAAAATGGCAAAGCTCTGACTTTTTTTAAACTTTATTTACAGGTTTTACCTCACGTTAGCCAAGAATGGCTTCGGCAAAATCTTCGAAGTAAGTTGTTCCTCCAAGCTTCCTCTTTTTTCCCCTGTATTTTACTCTTGTTTTTAGCAAATTTAAGCGTTAATTAGCTAACAACATACAAGAAATGATGTTTCGTGGAATTAAGCACAAAATTATTTTCAACTCAGTCTGAGCTCAAATTTAACTCGGTTTTCAAGATGTTGTTTTATCTTTTAGTTCGGTGATGTCTTGGACAAACGACCACGACATAACCTGTGAAGGGAAGTTGCCAACATAAACCCTTACACCACAAAGAAGGGGTCCACACAGAGAAGCAGCCTGTGGGGGAAAAAAAAATGCCGACACTTTGAATAAATGTTCAGTTCCTAAATTTATCGTTGATAGGCGATCGGTTCGCGACCACGTGGGAATTCTTGTTAATCGGCACAAGAAAAAACTGATGGATGAAGAAAAGCTGCGGGAATAACGCCAGACGAGCCCTTCGAATTAGAGAATGCTTTGGATGGGAGGAACTCTTAAGGTTTCAACAAGTAAAGGGATATCTATCTTTTCCACGCGAAAATTTGCCTTACATTCAGACCGGTCTTCATTTACAAGAGAAAATTTTTCACACGACGAGTGAGGAAATGGAGGATTCTGCGGTGTGTATGCCTCGTACAACACAGCAAATTATTCATCATCAATGACTTCTTTGAACGAGCTTATTTTATATTTTGTTTTCTTTTGTCAAAACAAAACTCTTGAAGTACCGCGTCGCGTCGCAAAACTTAAGTTCATTTTTCCCGAGCTTAGGACGGCGTTCTCGTTTCAGACTTTAAGCTCGGTCACCACGTTCTAAAAGCCGTCGCGTTCTGGATCTTAAGCTCCCTGATAAATTCCCTCACGCGCGCGTGTCACGCAAGCAATACCGCGCGAGCAAAAATCACACGAGCGATGAAGGAAACCCTGACCTCGTGCACGCAGTTAGTACTGCGCGCGCCGATGAGTGAATGGCCGTGGTGTATGCAATAGTGCGCATGCTCAAAATTGAGATCGTATCAAACGTTTTTTGGTCGTAAATTTCTCGAAATCTAGCCGTACGACCTATGCTCAATTTTTTTGATATTTTTAAATATGCATCAATATCGATCTGCAAACATTTTTCTTTTCGAAATTCCTATTTTTGATATTTTCTTTGATATGCGAGAAAGTCTCTTACATATTTTTGTTTTAACTTGTAAGAACGTATATTTTTATCGAAAGTTTAAACGGTAAGATTTTGAGATAGGGTCGTGCGGGTGGTTTTTGAGTAAAACGTCCCTCATGTAATTAGAACCCAGTCTTAATTGCGACAACCACTAGCTTTGTCGCTTGTTTTAAGACATTTCTAACAAGAGGGTGGTGAAATTACAGATACCACGCAGCTCTCAACAACCTCTAATTTCATTGGACCTGTATATCACACAGCTCTATTGTTTTTAGGGCTAGGGTCCATTGTTGTGTTGTTTGTTCTATTGTTTTCTCAGCAAATCAGAGAAGACCTTGTAAGAGCTGCGTACTGCCCCTGAAATTACAAACACCTATTGTCTTGTACGATAGTTTTGACTTTGTTATTGTTGCTTGTTCCCACAAATGGTCACCTGTGATCGACATTATCGAAAGCTGTAGTAAGCCACCTTCAACGGCTTAAAATCTGCATGTCTCTTCACTATTATACATTTGTTATAGTATGGACGCTATGTTTTTCCTGATTAAATACCAAACGCCGTTTTAGTAATCTTGTTAATCATTTTTGCTATGGGCTAATTAAAAGTGCCTCACTATAGACGCTAGGGTTTCGAGCCTTGTCGATTCTCACTTTAAAATATTTGGCAGGATATAATTACGGACTGGTCATTATGTAGCGAGAGTGGGTTACTTCGGTTAGGGGGGACGGTCACAAAATTTTACACACAATTATTCAATTAGTCAATTGAACTTCGGCCTTTGGTTGATTATTCCTTACATTTCCGAGTTTATAGTTTACAATCATTTCCACTGTATTTCAATCAATCCGTTGAATGGACATCTAAAACGCGCGATATGTTGCGCTGACGTTAGAGTGGCTTTTATTGTTTTGTTTTTCGTTCGTTTTATCGCTATTTGTCATGTAAATTATTAACAATTCAAGTAATCACATGATATTTCTCATGCAATATTTAATAACTAAGCACTAATAATTTAGAATACTTTATTTATTGGTGAATATTTATTCTGAATTGTACGAGAAAATATTGCCTGTAATAATTATATTTTTTGCAGGGTGTGATAAAAGTTCGAAAGCGAGTCACCTTGACGGTTATAATCGTCAGTGTAGTCTTTGCTGTGTGCTATCTGACTAACTCATCTAACTACCTTGTGCTCGTTTATCACCCTTCACGTGCATTTATATCATGGAAAGTAAGTTCCATCATGGTCTTGTTCAATTCTGCCATCAACCCGATTGTGTATGCTTTGGTGAACGAGCGATTCAGGGAGAAGTTCAAGAGAATGATGAGCTGCACCTGCCGCCCTGCAACTGCCATGGTGCATCATGCCAGGGAACATCATGATCATATGATGGAAGTTGCTATTGACCCCAACCACCCGACCCAGGAAAAAGATGAAAGCTGCTGAGAGTGATGTATATGTCTTGGTCTTTATGACATATTTGTCTCACTTGACACTTTTTACAAAGAAGATTAACCGTAGTATTAGTACAAATAGCAGTACTATAAAAATAACCTTGAAATAGCTATCGGCTATAATTTATTTCAATTACATTGAGAATTTTGATTCGTACAATTACAGAATTAATAAAGTGAAATCGTGTGTCTAATGATGTATCACTTTATATTTTAATCAAGACGTTCAAATACAAAATTGAAGTTTAGTGTTAGGATTTATCACACTACTCGTTATTAAACAGATCGGACTCCCGCTTCGCGGTCGTCCGATTTTGTTAGTAACTCGTATGATTACAGACCGAATTGGACTCCACTCAGTCCTATTACCATTACTAATAAAGTGAAATCGTGTGTCTTATGATGTATCACTTTGGATGTTAATTAAGACGTTAAAATACAAAATTAAAGTTTAATGCTAGAATTTCTCACACGATGAGGTCGACTGGTTACTTGCCAACAAGTAAATAAAACCCTAAATAAAATATGCTTCATGTAAAGTGTCTAATTTAAAATAAATTATCACGCTTAATAGAGAATGGTAAGTGGACTTGGATACAGAAAATCTGTGCTTGCTGTGAAACAAACTTTAGTGATGACAAATCAATGAAATTTTAGCGCAACCGAAAAATGGCATGGAAACATAAATGACAAACGTACAATGTACTTGTAGCAGCCGGCAGCTTTTTTATATACATTTGTTATACACCTAACTCGACCCAGTTCAACGTTTGGTGGGTATTGGTTGCAGTTTCAAAGTTAAAAGCGTTAACAAGCGTTAAAAGCGTTCAAGTTAGCACTAGAAACTCCTTCTGAATCGTTTGCTGTCGTTTCTGGGTCGTTTATGGTCATCTAACTCCTCGAAATGTCGAGTTCGCGGTCTCTCAGATGAGTTCTCCATTAGGAATGCAAACAGTCATTTTGAAAAACTTGTCATGTAAGACACATTTGTTGGTCCTAGCTCAAACCTGGCAGGTAATTGGCTTAGAATAATGTCACGCCAGGTTCAAAATTTGGGCGCGATAGAATGTAACACAATTTTTTGCGATTTTGTTTTTGTCATCCTTCACGGGTAATCGAAATTTTGCAAGGGCGTTTTAAGTCAGCGTGGGTACTTTCCGACCACAGCAGCCAGCAAACGTATTCTTGTCTTTCGCGTTATTGTCATGTTTCCACCCAAAGAGTAGGTCAACCATTCGATAAATAAAGTACGCTCAACGTAGTCACAATGGGGGCGCGGTGGTGTACGCAGTGGTTAGCCTGTGTGGTGATGTACGCAGTGGTTGGCACGTTGGACTTAAGATCTGAAGGTCGGTGTTTGAAGGTCTGGTCGCATCCGTCGTATTGTATCCTTAGACAAGGAACTTTATACTCCACATTTTCTCTCTGGTGTATAAATGGGTATCGGCGACAAAATGCTAGGTGTAGCCCTGCGATGGACAAGCTAGCATCCCATCCCTGGGGGAGTAGCAATACAGAAACCAGGTTAAGCTCCGGCCGAGTGGCTGGTGTGCGACTTTACCTTTAACTACCAAACCACAATACTTTTGTGATCCGCACTGACGAAGGACCTTTTCCGCTGTCAAAATGGCGGGGAGGCATATCCCAATAATTATGGAGTATTTTGTCACGTGTCACACGGTGAAATGGCATTTTTGGAAGTTCCTTCCAGCGAAATGCAGCCATGTTTGTTTTCTAGAAATGTGAATCCGTTGTTCAAACGAAACGAAGACATTTCATCATGTTTTAAGCGACAGAATACTCCAGCATATAGTATTTTACAAGCCTTGTGCAGGTGTTTCTTCGCCTTCAGAATTATACCAATTCAACCTGAGGACTACGGTCTTTTGGGTATGAAGTGGCGTGACATGTATTATTTTGACCGCAACATGCCAATGGGTTGCGCAAGTTCCTGTAAGAATTTTGAAAATCTTCAGTTCCACAATTGAATGGGTTGCCCATAACAAGTTAAATATTGATTATAGTTTATGCCAGGGCCAGCTTAATTTATTTGTAGATCTTTGTTCTTATCTGGGCGTTCCCATAGCACCCGAGAAGACTTGCGGTCCATCCACAACTTTCTCGTTTGCTGGAATTGAGCTTGACTCTGTGCTCTTTGAAGCTCGTTTGCCTCTTAAGAAAATACCTTATTATAGGAAATTAACAATGCACGTTGATAACGCGAAGAAAATTTACGTTACACTAAATTAACGCGAATTTTTCGAAAGTTAGGTTTACATGCATTAAATTAACGCGCATTTTTCGATAAGAATCTTGCTTTATTTACTGCGATTTTCATAATTCTGCAAACTCGCACTTTACATTTCTGAACGCCACACTGCGTTTTGGCTTCCGTCAATAAAACCTTCCAAGACAAGTGCACGGGAGACAGAGGAGTATGAAGATCAATCAAAAGACATTTTGAACTCGATTTTAAACGAAGACGTCCGGCTGTCAGATAGTGACTCTAAGAGCCAATAGAGGAGTCATGAACTAATAAGGTTTGGTAATGAAATAAAGGTGCTTTAAAATATAACAATGTTGTAAAATAGCGTGCATTAAATTTACATCGACATTAATTAAGATACATTAAATTAACGCGTATTTTGCAAAAATCGCGTCAATAAAGTGCATTGTTAATTTCATATAATAAGGAAAATAAGGGTATTTCATCCATTTCAGACTTTCTGCGTCGTAAGAAAGTCACCTTGAAGGAGATTCAGTCATTGCTTTTTCTTTTGCTTTTTCTGTAGTGGTACCCGGTCGTGCCTTCTTAAGGCGACTCATTGACCTTACCATCGGTGTTTGGTCTTCTCATCATTTCATTCGCGTTTCCAAAGAGGTAAAAGAGGATTTAAGAGTATGACAGTCCTTTTTAGAGAAATTTAATGGAAAGTCATTTTTTCTTGACGAGATTTGGTATTATTCGGCCAAGTCGAACTTGTTTACGGATGCTTCTGGTGCTCTTGGATTTGGCGCTGTATTTGGAAGCAAGTGGTGCTATGGGAAGTGGCCCGATACTTGGGCTTATAGCAACATAGCCATTTTAGAGTTTTATCCGATTGTCTTAAGTTTATATTTGTGGGGTCAAGAGATGAGCAATCGTTGTATCCTGTTTCTTACAGACAATGAAGCTCTTGTCCAAATTATTAATAAGCAGTCTTGTAAAGATACAATGTAAAACTCTTATGTTCTTCGTTCGGAGGCTTGTCTTGATTTGTTTGGAGCATAATATAGTTTTCAACGCCAAACATATACCGGGTGTTAAGAATGTTTTGGCGGATTATTTATCTCGATGAGAGGTTCAGTCCTTCAGACAATTTGCTCCAGACCATATGGACCAGCTTCCAACCGAGATCCCCCTTCATCTGCAGCCTCAGAATTGGCAGTCATCGTCAACACGTTAATGCAATCTAGTTTGCAACCTTCGTCAATTCCAACTTACAAAAGGGCCTGGGAACTGTTCCATCCGTTTTTTCATTCTACGTTTCAGAATGTATCAACAAAACTACCTATTTCGGCTCCTACATTAGCTTTATTTATTGCATATCTCTTTGATCGACATTATGCACCATCAACAGTCACTACATATGTTTCTGCTTTAAGTTATTCCCACAAGCTTTCGGGACTGCCAGATCCCGCAAAAGCTTTTGTCATTATCCAGATGCTTAAGGGATATGGGAAGTTGAGGGCTCGCTTGGACAGCAGATTGCCCATTACCCTTCCCATCCTCCACAAATTACTGGCTTCGGCTGATCAACTTTTTTCTTCCCATCGCCAGATAATTTTGTTTCAAGCCTTGTGCTCTATTGCTTTTTACGCTTTCTCGAGGGTGGGTGAGATAACCTCTTCAAGTAAGAAGGGTTCCACTTTGCCTCTACAGATTCAGCAACTTGCCAAATTAGTTGATCGTAATGATAAAGTAGTGGGCTTTAAGGTTACTTTTCTTAATTTCAAACACAGTTATAATCAGCCACCTTTCTCATTAGTTATCTCTCCCCAGCATTATTTTTGCCCGGTAAAAATTTTAGTTGATTATTTGTCTTTTCGAGGAAATATTTCAGGCCCCATATTTATTAATTCAGATGGATCTCCGGTGGCCACAGCCTGATTTAGTTCTCAGCTTTCCTCTGCCATTAAGTACTGCAGTCTCAACCCATCGCGCTATAAGGCCCATAGTTTTCGCATAGGGGCTGTCGCTCATGCTGCAGATAAAGGGATGTCAGACTCGCAGATTCGAATATTAGGCCGATGGAAGTCCATTGCGTTTCACAAATACATTCGGGTAACATCTTTATCAAGTTAGTCATTGTTTTTATTTTAGAGAGCTTTTTGGCTTGGTTGCAAAGGCAACTTTGTCAAGCAGGTTCCATTATTTACTAAACTTCAGTGCTAGCGGTAGTGATAGTGTCAAGTGCTAGAGCTTTAGATTCAGCTTAGATGTTGCATTACCGCTAGCAGGGCGAGGTCTGATTCTTTTTATTGTGATTGCTTGCAGCCTCTGGGTTAGTTTAAACAATTTGCAAGGACAGTTGTTTAACCGGGCTGTGTGCAGCTTGCAGGGGCAGCTGTACACAGTTTCTTATTTAGTTTATGTTGGGGTTTTGTAGGTCGAGGTGCATTGCCTGGGGTGGGGCCGCATCTTTCGTTGTGATGCGTTTGGCGTTTTTTAGTGCCCTCACCTTTACTGGGCCAAAAATTTAAAAAAATAATTAAAAAAAAAATGATTATAAATATGATTTCATTGTGAATAAATAAAAGCGGCTTTGGGCCTTTGCCCTTAGCCATTATACTCCATTATTGCATGTTATTGTTCTGATACCCAGATAGCCCAGTAAACAAGCTCAGCCAAGTCATCTCTTCTTTTCAAATAAGGCTATTGTTAGCTGCAAGGGGGGAGTAAAGCATAAATACAAATTAAAGCTTACTGCGAAGTTTCATCACACGTCAAGGTCGACTTGTTACTTGTCAACACTGTTCAAACGTCGAACTTTTCATGTGCCGAACCTAGTGCATAAATTATGTTAACGTATTTTTCAATATAACCGCGCTTCTGATTGGTTATTTAGTGAGTTTTCGCGCCTTTGCCGACAGAACTCACAGAAGTGTAAAGACGGTTACCAGCATTCACGTTGTAGATTTTTAGACTGAAACTGGACAGCTTAAATCGGTCTACTAAAAAGTTGCTTTTCTTTATATCCATAAAGAAATCGTAATGTATTTTAAAATTTATGGCGTTACTTTATTTTGTCCAAATATCACGATCACGATCTCCTCAGCTGTCTCCTTGCTATCATAGAACACAAAGCACACTAAAATCAAAACACGAATTTCCAGGCTTGATGAATTTTACTTTTTTTTCGGTTTATTTCCTTATTTTAGGCAGTAAGGATGATATTTCTTTTTGCCACGAATTAGTAGGCACATGTAAAGTTCGACCGTCTGAATCAACAGTCGAACTTAATAGTTTGGGTCGACCTATATAGATATTAGGTTCGGCACATGAAAAGTTCGACGTTTGAACTGGGCCTTAGGCCTTAGGCCAAACAAACGTCGAACTTCACATGTGCCGAATCTAATGCAAATGAGCAAGAACAATAGATTTATCTCATTTGCATTAGGTTCGGCACATGTGAAGTTCGACGTTTGAACCGGGCCTTAGAAACAAACGAGAAGCACTCCTTTTTACTTTTTAGGGATGTCGCGGCAGGTGATTTTCGCGCTTGCTTATGTGTTTTGCTCGCTTGACTTTCCTTAAAAAAATCATGAACTGCATATTAATCTCACCTTTTAGAAATAATCGACCTTCATTAGGGCGCGCAGTGAGCTGTGCGCTGTATGATTGGTCTTGAAATGTTCTTTGTTTTTCGATCATGTTCATTCACGCTTACAAATATTCGATTGCCTTATCCCTGTTTATGTTTTTAAGGTGGCTGAGCATCCTTAACCGTAGGCGCGTAACAATGTGGGTTTTTGTCATTAATCTTTAAAACGCAGTCCAATGAAATGACCGAGCTGTCGATCATTTTCATTTGAAAACGGGGTCTGTATGCCGCGTTTTTTAAATGTTTTCACACACTCAGGCTATCATCCTCTGTGTGGTGTACTGCGCATCTGTAATGGACATATCGGTTTATCAAACTAGCCTCACCAAGGGCGAAATTTAGGGCTGCTAAAACTGATGAAAAGTAACAAAAAACTGTTCAAATCACTGCCATGTTGTTTAAAGCGATATTTTCAAAACTGAACGGTGCGACTCGCTCAAAAGTCGAGCGAATCGAAGCGTTACAAAATGTTTATATATTATTCCTAATTTTACTTAAAAAAAAAATACTCATTTTCTTTAAAATGCAGTATAGGTGTGATTTTGAGAAACACCTCAGCTGAGGGATGCATGTTAGGTTTTCATAAATTGCTAGCGTCGGCAGTGAATACCAGGCTCAAAATACTTTGAGCAGATATTTTCTCGATCTAGATAACGAATTGTTCAGTTGACAAAGTACATATGAATAATTAATTTATCCTGTGCTGGTAACCTGAACGGCAAAGCAAAGAAAACATTACAATGTATTTTAATTTCTTCTGTAGTTATGGCGAATTTAAATAAAGTCTCTATTAACCTTTTAATGTTTTGGGTAGCGCGGAATGTAACATATTTACCTTGTTCTTTTTCATGTGTTTCCCAGCTTTATAAAGTAATCCTAATTTTGGCGTTATCGATCTCACTGATTTAGCTCAGTATCCGTAGTACAAACATGAAAATCGGCACTGCTTCTACGACAGTTTGATTCTAAAAAGGTGTCGCGGGGGATTTCTGAAATTCACTTTCGTTTTCAGATGGGAAATCAAATTGTTAGTAGCATATTTAACCCACTACATACTCTACAATGGTGTGCAACCTCTGCGGACAATAACTAATATATACAGTTAAACTGAGAACAGAAATTTTACAATAAAGATTAGATTAAAATGTGCCCCAAGCGGTAGTTGAACCCGGGTCTCATGATAACCGGACAGATGTCTTAACCACTAAGACACTGAGACAACTACACTAAGACGACTGTAATGCGGCTTCACAGTGGAAAGCTCCTGGGAGACATTAACACATATTCTGCAATTAGGATCGCGTCACTTTACCCAATCGTTTAGCGATTCACAGTCTACTCCCAAAGAAAAGTATATTAATTAACCCTATTCGCCCTGGGGGGGAGGGGGGGGGGGGCACAAAGAGCCCGCGCTAACTTTGAACTTTCATAACTTATTTGATATGTATTCAAACGCCATCAAACTTTGTGACTTTTCCTAAAATTTATCTGGCAACAATTTTATATGCCAATTTTGTGATCACGTGACTTGATGTTTCCATGGCAACAAGATTTTGACAGCCATCGTTTTTGAAATTTGCATATTTGTACCTTTGAATGAAGAAAAACAATGTTTATTGGTATAACTTTTATATTTTACGTCATTTAGCGTTTATTTATTGGTTTTGATTAATTTTGAGTCAATTTGGACGGTTTTTAAGAGGTTTTAAAAAAATTCAGAAATCCAAGATGGCGGATCCAAGATGGCGGCCGTATAACTAATTACCTAATAACTACATCATATGACGTCATCGTTCCATTGTGCAGATCGCAAAGGAGACAGTTTCGGACGTACTATCGAATCAAATCAAATCAAAATCTTTATTTATACACGGTTAAAATATCAGTATTTACAATATGAAAAAGCAATTCACTGTTTTACATATTTGCCGAGTCCGATAGGGAAAACTATTCACTGAGACCTTTTTTAAAAAAGGCTCAGTGATTAAGTTGTACCCTATAGGTACCCTATGTACCCTCTACGTTTCATTGTTGTGTCCTTAATGTTCTTGAAGTTACGAAGGGGGGGGGGGGGGTGGGGGGGGGGAAGGGGCACAATGTGCCCCCCCTCCCCCCCCCCCCCCCCCCACCAGGCTCAGGAACTCAAAAAAAGCCCAGGCCGAATAGGATTAAAAAGTAGTGTGGGAAGAGGGATATGGACAACTAACCGCCTTATAATCTTTGGATCACCAACCTTTCCTCGTTTGGAAGACGATTCACAGTGATTTCTCAAACTGATATATATATATATATATATATATATATATATATATATATATATATATATATATATATATATACATAGATAGTTAAAGATTATGACAGTTAAAGACAGTTACATATTCATCTCAACGTTTGCTTGAGATGATTATATCTCGATAGTATGGCGACAATGATCGGGAAAAGTGCCAAAAAGCGATTTGCGGCCAACGTCTGCGCTTTTTGGAACACTCCACGGCGTTTGCGTGAGATATATATAGCTGAATGTTTGAAAACATGGCCGAGAAAAATTACAGCAATTACGCTACAACTACGCCAAAGAAGGGTTTTTATGACCCCGATCAACCCGAAAATCACAGAGAAGAGAGAAAAGAGGGAAAGGAAGCGAGGGCGAGAGAAAAAAAAAGACTAGCAACAGGCTTTATGTTTTTTTTTTTTGTGTGGAGTTTTGGAACGACGGAAAAAAACAATGCCAAGCACACTCACAGACGCTTAATCAGGGCAACATGGTTTTAAAAAATCCAGATAAATCCAGCTGACGAGGGATGTTGACCATCTGAAACGTGTTTTTCAAATTTAAAATTGTTCATACCAAACTTTCACATATTGATGCAGGAGTAAAAGTTAACGAATTCGTACAGTTTGTTGCCATGGTAACAGCATGTGACGTTATAGAAGTGATGTGTTCATTTTCTTTTTTTTTTTTTGGATTTTTTTTTGGCGTCAAAATAAAGTTAACAGAATGAACTTTCATCACAAGAAAATTATCGAAAAATAGTGAAAATTGACGGAGAAATGACGGTATAACTTTTGTGGGCGGAGTTTGTTTATGAAGCGATATGTTTCTTTAAGCGCTGTTTTCTCAAAGTTAATTTTTCGCTTGTTGGGGACACTTTAAATAGCTACAACTCAAAAGGAATTTGTTCGATTTTCCTCAAATTTGGACAGAAGCTTGGCTATCATATAATCAACAAAAAGTTATCGGCGAATTTCTTATTCCCGAAAACGTTTTCGTCAAGAGCCATTTCCGTGCGATCATTTCAATTTTTTTCTCCCTTTTTTCGAAAATATTCTGTAACTTTTCACTGCAATTGAATATGGGAAATCGCCGACACCTTTTTTTTAGCGCTTCGTGTTCGGAAATCCGAGAACAAATCAAATTAGCAAAATACAATAATCGCTTTGAGTTATAGAGTTTTAAAGCTGATTCGGACGTTCAAATTTAGACGTCGTAAAAAATTCGACAATTTAGTTTATTACCAAATGGTTTCCATATTTAGATAGCCAGCTCTATAAGCTTTAATTTGATATCAGAGTTTAGGTATATTAAGTGTAATCTTAAGACGCTAGAGCTGTTATACTGGAGACACCCCCGAAGGTACACTGTAACCTTAACCCTATTCAGACTGGGGGGGGGGGGGGGGGTTTCGAACCCCCCCCTCCAGTAAAATTGTGATACCTCTTACACCGAAATAGCCATGAGGCTAAAATTTTCTGACTTTTCCTAGAATTTATCTAGAGACATTTTGGTATCCATAACATGTCAGTGTGATTAACCATGTTGCCATGGCAACCGGTTTTTGATACATAGGTTTTCAAAATATTAAAATATGGTGAATTTTTTGTTTTAAGATCTTGTTCTTTGACTAAAAGTGCATTTTCTTGTTAGAATAGTTTTTTCTTGGGACTAGTTCTTGAAAGACATCAACAATTTTTAACATCAAATATTTGGGGGTGAGGGGTAGGTAAATTTTTTCTCTCTTTTACCTATAGACAAACATTTTGTACTATTTATTAAATAACGCTTCTAAGTTCGTTGTTTGGATAATAAACATTAGTTTGATACGTGTCTTATACATTCTGATTCTTTTCTCTTTTAGATATTTTTTAAATTTTAATTTAAACAAAAAAAAAAAAGGAAATCCAAGATGGCGGATCCAAGATGGCGGATAATAATTCCAAAATTATAGTTTTATCGCCTTTTTTTGCTTTTTCTCGCTTTACAAGTGTGTCCTTGTTTGTATTTATTATGTTTTAATATTAAAGAGATGATTTTACAGTAATATTTGATATTTTAAGTATCTGGATGGAAAAATATCAAAGAAACGTCGGAAAAACAAAAACGACGTCATTGTGACGTCATAATTGGGTGTAGCAGGTCAAAACTGGGTGTGAGGTTTCCTTGTATTGTGTGAAAATTTCATGGTCCTAGCCTCCAGGGATATAAAGGGAGGGGGGGGTCCGAGGAGCCCCCCCCCCCCCCCCCCCAGTCACAGATTGCCTAAAAAAGCCCAGTCTGAATAGGGTTAAAAACTGGAACAGATAACTTTGCAAATTATGGCTTTTCATGTACCTAATGAATTCAAAAAAAGCTTTCTCAAGTGAAAAGGACATTTTTTTTAATGATATTTTGACAATAAATGTTTAGAGATAATGAATTACACAGACAGGTAAATAAATTTCCCATTTTACTGTCCGTCATCTTGGATCCGCCATCTTGGATCCGCCATCTTGAATTAGTCCAAACGTGTTTATTTCGGTAAAAATACCGAAAAATACAGCAAATGGACTGCTAAAGCTTAGTTTATTGTGGGCAAATGTTTTACAATCCAAAATATGAAATAATAATAAAATTATAGAGAGAAAAGACCTTTAGTAAAACTTCGATCCGCCATCCTGGATTTTGACATTTCATTTTCCTCATTTTCCTAAAATTACCGTTAATTAACTTTAATCAATAAATAGTTTTACATAATTTGATCAATTATCGCTAAATTAAGTGGAAAATATTAATTCAATGAGAAAACTTTGAAATAATCTTGATTTAAGCGAAAAATGCTAATTTTGTAAAACATAGGTGTCAAAAAGCGGTTGCTATGTAAACGTCAATGTCGGTGAACAAAGGACGCTAACGGAAAAATGTTTCCAGATAAATTCTAGTAAATGTCACCAAATTTGGTGGTCATTGCATCGACATTGCATCGCTTTAAGCGTTCCGTCCTATTCTAACTCATTTTAACAGGCGCAATGTCAACATCCACACTCGGTTTTAGAAAAACTGGAATCTAGTAAACATTTTGGTGGGAAATTTGCTTTGGTTCGAGTGAAAAAACCTTCGTCATTTCGCACTTTTCTGCTGCACGATGCTTCGACTGAGTGCATGTTGGCTTCCTTTGGTCGGCATCGTGTTTGGTCGGCGTCGCTTGCGTGCTGTCAGTGCATGGCCTAGCTGTGAGAACGAGGGAAATCTGAAGGAAAGCGGAAATCACGGCTATATCAAGGAAACCTCGCGCTTTAAGGTTACATAAACAAGTAAGATAGTATTAATATCGGAAAGATTTCCATATAATCCCATACATTAGTTATGCATACTGTTCTTAAAACTAAAACAAAAGCCAAAATCCAAAAGCAAAACAATAGCGCGCACGCGCAAAGGAAATGTCTCGTCTGAGAGATCAATATTTTGGTATGGCCACCCTCCGGTGAGGTTTTTCTCCGATATTGAGATTTTATTCAGCATCTATTTCAGCATCTATTTTCAGCATCTATTCGATTTAACCTATACACTTAATGGGTCACAGATTATGTCTGTTACAACTGAGAAAGACCTCGGTGTACATTTTTCTACCAAGTTATCTTGGAATAATCACATTGACATCATCATCAGTAAAGCCAACAAAATAAATATTCATTCCGTCCAATTGCAAACATGCGAATCCACATCCATCTTAAGCGAAGGTAATTCAACGTTCAAAATTATAACGACGGACCGTGTAAAAACTGAAATTGTTTTATTATATGTCAAGTAACTCGTACAGTTTGTACATGTTTGCATTAAAGTAATGAATGGTTTCTGAAAAGTAAGGTTAAACTAAAATAAATACATGAATGTACATTGTACACAATGTGAAAGGAAACCCGAAGAAACGAAATGCTAACGTAACGGTTAGATATCCAGGCTACATAATTGCTATGAATAATCTTCTTAGTAGGTATATGTGATTCTCTTCTAATTTCCCGCAATGAGTACAACTTAAAATGCTGAGCCGAGCTTGGCCTGGGTTCCGAAAGCGGAAGTGACTCCCGTTATCATTTCAGAGAGAAAAGCGAGAGAAGTTGTTACCTCTCTTACATAACGACCGATATGCTTGTGATGAGCTCAACCGTCCAACCGCAATAGAAAATAAATCTTCAGCCAAGCAGTGCTTGTTAGGCTCTAATAAATTGTTTGTGCTAGCATCACCAGTAAATAATGGGTTCGTAGGCCTTCGAGCGGATATTTTCTTGATGGAACGAATTGTTTTGTTGGCAAAGAGCGTATGCATTGTGTGCATTATGTACATTACTTGCATTAAATTGTGCGAGGTATAAAAAGCACGAACTGCTGATTGCTGCAAACACCTTTTTTCAGTACCATTAAATTTGTGACGTTAAACATAGTCTGAAAAGCCATCTATAACGTTTTTCAGAGCTCTCCACCTAATAAAGACTTCCTATGGTAAATATATTTAGGTAGCTTTTTGCAAACCACTTATGTATATTTATTTGAGTCGGGCGGGATTTTGTGTGGTTATTTTGATATGTTTTAGTATTATAGATTAACTCTGTTTTTAACTTTGCATCGTGGAGAAACTGTTATAAGCTAATAAGCTAAAGGAAACAACTTATCCAAGACATGACATTTATTTGGGTGGCACTTTCAATGAATATGGTAAATTAAGCAAAATTGATGGCGGACGTAACAGGTGAGCTTTTCCCAGAAATTTGCATTTAAACCTTCCAAGCTATTAATAATTAGTGTCTTCAAAAAGGAAGTCGAAGTGCTGAATGCTTCATATTAGAGAAGGTTTGAGGTTTGAAGCTACTAAAAGGTGACTTTGCTACACTGAGGTAAGTCTTATAATTCCTATTTTAGCAGTAGCCCATGTCGTGCTACGTAATCAATCATATATCAAATCTTCATTCTTATAGCTACGAGCCTCTCGCTGCGAGTTTATATCATAAACTCCTCATTTTAAACAACCAAATTTAAGCAAACAATAAAAGCCATGACACAATTCAGTAAAAGGTTTTTCTGTTTGAATTGAACATCAGTGAGTTTGCGTATCGGAATTTTTAAATACGATCAAAATAGTGTCTTAGTATACGCATTTTGTAATGCCACGGAATAACGTACAGTCAAAATTGATGTGTGTTTACGATAAACTGCCCCGGTTCTGTTTTCTGGAAACAGTGTAAATGTGTTTAAACACCGTTTTTTTTTTTTAAATAACATAAAAGAATACGTTGTAACTAGATAGAAGCTTTGGAATAATGTGAATATAACAGCCTTTTTCATGAAAACAAAACTGGAATTCGTTAGCAACAGATCCTTCGCAACATAAGAAAAATAATTAATTCCGTTTTTGGACACTACCCAAACCATGTTTGCCCAAGATTGCATTTTTTTTTATGTGATAGTAAGAGGAGATTGTTCGCAATTTTTTGTGATCGGGGAGGATATACACTATAGGGGGTATATATAAACCCAGTACACGTTTGTAATTACAATTCATGACAAAAGTGACGCACTAAGGAAGCAGTTTGTTTTAAAATAAATAAATATAACTTGCACTAGGTAAGTAGTTAAACTATATTTTTGGCATACTTTGAAGATATTTATACATTTATACTACATTTGCTTTCTCGTTAGGCTCGATGCCAGCTCGAATGTATTTTCGCCCATACACGGGCCAGTACACCTAATTGCAATAACGTTGTCATAGAGAAATAAACAAAATGAAAAATGAAAAACGAAAAAAGCCAAATAGGAAATAATTAACTTTATCATCACAGCGACACGCGGCACGATTAAGGGTGCAGCAGCTACTGTTAATATAAATTAAGCGTACAGCGGCTATTGTTATTTGAATGTCTAATTAATTCCTATAGGCCTTTTTTCATTTTTCGTTTTTGCATTTTTTCATTTTTCTATGACAACGTTATTGCAATTAGGTGCATATAGGGGCAAAGGAAAGACATAACTCCGATCTTACTATTCTCCTGATTTTTCTAAGAATGCGGTGGTGTACGCAGTAGGTCCACCATCCGATAAACTTACGCTCAACGTAGTCAAATGGAGGCGCGGTGGTGTACGCAGTAGGTCCACCATTCCATAACAACAACATCAACAACAACAACAACAATTTTATTCAACAACAAACAACAACAACAATGTATTCTTAGTATAATAATGGAAGAGTTGAATGATTTGATACGCTCAACCTAGTCACAATGGAGGCGCGGTGGTGTACGCAGTAGGTCCACCATTCCATAAATAAACTAAGCTCAACGTAGTCACAATGGAGGCGCGGTGGTGTACGCAGTAGGTCCATCATTCGATAAACTAGGAATAGTTAACACTACAGCTGCCCCCGCTGTTACGAACTCTGTTAAACGTGGTAGCACTTGCTGGAATGCTGGGTTTTGCGACTTCGTTTTTGATAAACTATTTAATTAATTTCCGCTAATGGTATTTAGCAGGGTTATCGCTCAGTGTAGTGTTCACCATTACTATCAACCTCGTTCCCAGGGTCTCTCATCTTCCCGCCAAAATAGAATTGGCCATTTCCGAGTTCTCTTCAGCCTCCTTTTCAAAGCAAGGCTGGATATTTTTATTCACATGCAAATAACACTAATTTTCATATGAAATGTTTTGCACTCAACCTCGTTTTGAAAAAAAGGAAAAGGCAACTCGGAAATGGCGACTAAAAGGCCCAGAACGGACTATTTATTTCGCTTTGCGCACTTTTGTTTTTGTAAACATCGGAACAAGGCTTCTACTGTATTGATGCGTGCCCTTCCAGGTGTGAACACAATATGCATGTATGGTGAAGGCAGTGAACAGACCAGTATTAAGGTATATTCAGAATAAATCAGTTTAATTCACTGTTATCACCAGACCACTTCCTACAATAGGGTAGTGTTCACTACACATCCTTTGGAAAGTGATACTTTTCAACATGGCTGTATTTGCTCGTGTTATTCACTAAAAATATGAACTGTAGCATTCTGAACTGTAAGTGGTTTCACATAAAACCAACTGAGGCTAACAACAGTTAGAGGAACTTAAACATAATATATCGTGTATAGTATATCGCGCTATTTTTTTTTCTATAAAAATATTAACTGGAACATTTCAAGGATTGAATTAGTAGGCAGTTCTTCGCTGTTATTCACTAAAAATGTTAACAATTAGGAATTAAGAATTAGGCGATATCACGCGCGCTTTCGCGCTATAATAGTTAACTGTAAGTAGTCGCACAGAAGAATAACTGAGCTTAACAACAGGAAGAGGTATTGAAGCATAATCTATCCTGTATAGTATATTTCCCTTATTTTTTGCTATAAAAAGGTAACTGGAACATTTCAAGGATTGAATAATGAGGAAGTTATATTAGACTTCTTACAATACTTTTCAACGTGGCTGTCCAAGATCCAAGATGGCGGCCTTCTTGTCGGCCATTTTGGATACGTCACGACCCCAGTAGCATAAAAACCCATAATATTTACCTTACCTTGCCGGTCAAGCCAATCTACCAGAAGTTTCAGTTCAATTCTAAGATCTCTGAACCGCTCATGTGTTCAAATTTAGTCTTTCTATTATTCGTATGTATTTCTTGTCTTGTTTGCGTTTTCTTATTTAATTTATTTCTTGTTTGTAATATTATTATCAAAGTGTGCTTTATTCTTTTTATCCAGAGCAAGTACAAACTCACTCATTATGATAATTTGAATAATTCAACGAAGCGTTTACTTGGCATCAACTTTAAGTCTTTTGTATCTCAACAAGTAGGGCCAATTATTAGGTGTTGAAGAAAACATATCACACACTAACAATGAATAGTATAACATCTTTTAATTTCAAAGTCCTTTCACTAAACGTCAGAGGAATGAATAAATCTATTAAACGTAGGAAAATTTTCAGGTGGCTTCATCAGCAAAATGCTCACTGCTACTTCTTACAAGAAACGTATAGTACGAGCCTTACTATAGAGCAGTGGGAATCAGAATGGGGAGGTAAGATGTTTTATAGTCATGGAACTAACCATAGTAAAGGTGTTATGATATTAGTTAATCCAAAATATCAAATTGATGTAATCAAATGTTTAAAGGATAACAATGGAAGATTATTGATTTTAGATACAAAACTTGACGACCAACACATCATTTTAGCCAATGTTTACGCCCCAAATGTTTCGACCCAGCAAATAAAATTTTTTCGAGAATTAAACGAAACATTATTAGGTTTTGATGTTGAAAATATGATAATAGGCGGAGATTTCAATTGTGCTCTGACAACAAAAGACAAAAAAAGCACAAGATCGCACGGGAACAAAGACACGGTTATAAAAGAAATTGTGCATCTAAATGAAACACACTCTCTTTGTGATATATGGCGTGAAAAAAATCCTGAAATTGAGTCGTTCACTTGGCGAGACAAGGCATTTAAATCTCAGAGCCGTTTAGACTATTTTCTTGTTTCAACAGAACTAAGCAGTCTTACTAAAGAATGTGACATAGCTTTCTCACAGTTTTCGGACCACTCAGCAGTAATTCTAAATATGCAGACTAGCGATTACCTGAGACGCTCTGGCCCTGGCTTCTGGAAGTTTAATTCTAGTCTTCTTGAAGATGAATCGTATGTAGAAAGTGTAAGAGAAAACATTAAGCTTTATAAAGAAAAATACAAAGATGTTGAAGACTTGGGTCTTAAGTGGGACGTCATAAAAATGGAGCTTAGAGGCTTTACAATCCTCTTCTCCAAGAAAAAAGCCAAAAAAGAACGAGACCAAGAAAAAGAACTAATTTTCAAATTAGATGAACTTCAACAAAAAATAAGCACTTCAACAAATGATTATAAACTTACTCAAGAATTCAATGCGTTAACTAACTAACTAGTTAACTAACTAATAGAAAGATAAAAGGTACAATCTTACGCAGCAAAGCCAGATGGTACGAAAACGAAGAAAAGAACTCAAAATATTTCCTCAATTTAGAAAAAAGAAGCTTTCTGAATAAGAAAATCTCTAAATTAAAGCTTTGTTATGGAAAAGAAACAGAAAACCCAGATGAAATTTTAATGGAAGAAAAACTTATATTCTACCAAAACTTGTATACTTCCAAACAAATAAGTCCTAATGAGGATGGGCTAGACATGTTCTTCAATAATGATTTAATAACTTCACTTGATGTGAATCAATCTAAAACATGTGAAGGAAAATTGACGGTCGAAGAGTGCAGCAAAGCCTTGAGAGACATGAAACTCGGCAAAACACCTGGTTCGGATGGTTTTACCTGCGAATTTTATAAATGTTTCTGGGAGGATATTAAATATGAAGTCATAGAAAGTATTAATTACGGCTTCGATAAAGGAGAATTATCGATATGTCAAAGAAGAGGAATTATCTCGCTAGTTCCAAAGAAAGATAAACCAACAAATATACTCAATAATCAGAGACCAATCTCCTTACTAAATACTGATTATAAAATTGCAACAAAAGCAATTGCCAAGAGGCTTGAAAAGATTCTCCCACATATAATAAACCCCGACCAAACAGGATATGTTAAAGAACGTTACATCAGAGAAAATATAAGACTCATTAATGATATGATTAAGTACACATCGAACAAAAACATCCCTGGAGTTGCTATTTTTCTTGATTTTGAAAAAGCCTTCGATTCAATAGAGTGGAATTTTCTTTTCAAAGTCCTTGACAGGTTTAATTTCGGACATGATTTTAAAAACTGGATTAAAGTATTCTACAGTAACATTTCCAGCTGTGTTACCAATAATGGTTATGCGTCAGAATTCTTTAATCTGCAACGGGGCGTAAGACAAGGATGCCCATTATCCGGCATGCTTTTTGTATTAGGCATCGAAATATTAGCTCTTGCAATTAAGAATAATCCCAACATTGAAGGTATCAAAGTAGGAACACAGGAAATAAAAATTTCTCAGTATGCCGATGATACAACCTCATTTTTAAAAAAATCTTAATTCAGTAAAGGAACTCTTAGACATCTTAGGAAAATTCGAAAGATGTAGTGGTTTGAAAATTAACCCTTCTAAGTCGGAGGCATTGTGGTTGGGCAAATGGAAGAATAGAAAAGATACTCCTTTTAGTTTCAGATGGCCAAATGAATCTGTTTATGCTTTGAGAATACATTTTTCTAACAATGAAAAAGTGAGTGAGCAATTAAACTTCCTCAAAAAGCTCAACGACTTACAAAATACTTTAAGCAGCTGGAAAAGAAGAAAATTAACATTACTAGGTAAAATTAATATTGTTAAAACGTTAGGTCTTTCAAAACTCGTCTTCAATGCATCTGTTCTGCCTGTCCCAAATACTTTTTGTGAAGCAGTAAACAATATAACATTCAATTTTATTTGGGACAACAAGAAACCAAAGATTAAAAGAACTACAATTATCGGTGAAAAAGAAAATGGTGGTTTAAACATGATTGACTTTACGTTAATGAATAAAGCACTATAAAATGCGCCTGGGTGAAACGTTTCAAATCAACGAGAAAAGCAGCATAGAGAATTATTCCTGATGCGGCCACTTCTCAAAAGGGAGGTTTCGATTTTCTACTGTCGTGTAAGTGCACTAGCAAAGATTTTAATATCAGAGATTTACCGCCTTTCTACGAAAAGATCTTACAATATTGGTATGAACTAAGAGAAGCTGAAAACACCTTTCAAGATAATGCTTTAAAAACCGTAATTTGGAATAACCGCGATCTTAAAGTTAACAACAAGACTGTCTTCTGGCGTGCCTGGTTTGACAAAAACATTATTTGCTTGGACAGCCTGCTTGACGAAAATCTAAACTTTTTAACGCATGAAACATTTCTCGCAACATATCAAATACAAACAGATTTCTTGACTTATTACGGTCTAATTAATGCAATTCCTGCAGAGGCTAAAAAATCGATCAAGAAACTAAAAACTCAGCGAAATACTTCAAACCAAGTGTTTTTAGATGTCAAAAACTTCACAACCAAAGCCGTATACCAAAAACTTGTTAAACACACGTTCAAAGATCCCACGTCAAAGCAACGTATTTTACATTATGGAATTGAATCAGAACAAACGACTGACTATTACAAACTTGCTTTCACTATTACAAAGGAAAATAAACTAGTAATGTTTCAATATAAGATCCTGCATAATATAGTTTTTACAAAAAGTAAGTTGTTCAAAACAAAGCTAGCAGACAATAGCTTATGTTACTTATGCAAATCAGGAACTCAAGACCTTAAACACATGTTATTTCTCTGCCCTATTGTTGCTCAATTCTGGGACTCCTTTAGTGAGTTATACAAAGAGTATATGCCCTCAGGAATAGAGCTTTCTATTGTCAAAATCATGTTTGGAATTCTTAAAAGAGACAAGTTTGATAGACTTATCAATCATTTAATTCTTATCGCGAAATATTATATTTATTGCTGTAGTGTTAAAGAGGAGCCATTATCTATATCAACGTTCCAAGCCACAGTTGTAAGTAAAGCTGAAATTGAAAAACGAATTGCAACTAGGTCTAACTCTCTGACAACTTTTTATCATAAATGGAAGCCCTTAATAGACGCAAAGATCATACAAAAGTAAAGATTGCTCTGTAAGCGAACATTTTTCTCTTGACCCCGTACTTGTTCTTTATCCTTCTTTGTTTGCTGTGTATCTGTGTTTTTAGAACTATAATATGTAATAAATAAGTATATCCAAATAGCTTGTTTTAAGTTGTAACCTTGTATTGTTAGTTGTTTTGTAACTTTTTTGTTTATTTATGTATTTTAATATATATAGATAGGCTTAGCCTAACAGCGGAGCTCTCTGAACAGAAACGATGATGATAAGCTTAACTTAGGTGAAAGGTCGGAAGCACAAGAAAAGTTAGAATTAAGATTGACGACCAGGCTACTTTTCAATTTTAGCAATAGCTTATTACGCGACCGTCTGCACAGTACATTTAGACTGCACAAATTCCACAAAAGCTTACTGTTTGAGAAATGTGAAACCTCTCTTGAGTAACAAACCGCGAAATAAAGCAGGCAAAAACGATTTTGCAAACCATTTTCTCCGCTAAACACAACAAAAGTTTTTTTTTTCTTTTAAAATGTTTTATTTCTCAATAACAAATCACTAAAGTTTACAATATTATCCTGAGAGGCTAGTCATTTCCGGTTACAAGGCCTTCCTGAGTTAAGGCTATTCATTTCCGGTTACAATAATACAAGGTCAGTTCCGGTTTACAGTCACTTGAAAGTCTAGTCCATACGGGATTATTTATAAAGTTCATTTCCGGTCGTTTGGTCCACTTGGATATCCTTTCTGGTTTGCACATGATTACTTTAGTCATTTCTGGTAATGAATGATGAGTTCCCAGTAGCTAAATTATTAGAGTCACAAGCTTTGACTGTTGTATTTCACAACAGTTGGATGAAGAATTTAGTCTAGACGAGGTTTACTGACAAATAGCATTTAATAATCGGTAAGGCGTGCTGTACGACATTTTTACTAACCCCTAGTATCTTAGACTGTGATAGTGAATGAGTTTCTGCAAAATAGTGAGTCTAGAAAAGGTCTAGGATAAGGTAGGATTTTTCGTTGTTTAGTCTAGAATAGGGTTGCAAAATGCAGCTAAAATGGTCTAGTATAGGTTAAGGGTTTCAGAGTCCCAGCGGCACACCCCCGCCCAAAAATTTGCAAAGTACCCCCCGGTCATTTTGCAACTGTGTTGTGATGTCATTCCTTATGTCCCTTACAGTGACCCGAGAGTTCTCGGTGCCATTGTGAAAAGTTGCTTTATTTCGAAAAACCCATATACCATAAGTATTTTTTTTTTTTTTTGTTATGGTCCATAAGTATGGTCTTAATGAGCGTGCTCGAATGTCATTCTCGTCGTCAGCAGAAGTCCATTAGGTAAAAGAAACTAGTCTTAACGAGGGGGACATTGGGGTCTGCGGTATTGCGGTATTGGGCAATTTTTCATGCGGTATTTCGGTAATTCTAATATAAAATTGCGGTATTGCGGTATTCCCAAAACCTGCGGGAATCCGTTTTTTAGCGTTTTGGTCGGTTTTAAAAATTATCCTCCAGTGTTTTACGACCCTTTTTGATCCTTTTTCAGTTTCTTGTCGTCCTTGTCAAACTTGTCGTTTCGAGAACTCTTCGAAACAGCTCTTAGATCCTCTAATCCGTCACACCAGTTTATATTACATGAAAGGTGATAATACTTTGGTCGTTTTACAACCAATGAAAGGTCATTAACTTGCCTTAACATTCGAAAAACAAAATCTAAGCAGATATTTGCGGAAAATTTAATGAACAGAGTAGCGGTTTCGGTATTCTAATGATTTTGGACAAGGTTTTTGACGTATTGCGGTATTTGGCGATTTTTTTGCGATATTACGGTATTTGTCAATTTTTTTGGCGGTATTGCGGTGTTCAGAACTCCCCAATGCCCCCTCCTTAACATTAACTAAAAACCAAGTATTGAGTAGTGCCGATAGGGTGGGAGTGAAAACACCCCACACCCTTCCACAGGTTCAAATTTTAATCTAGCTTGGAAAGGCGTGGTAACCAGTTATCCGGTTCCACATTTGCAGTACCATTGCTAAACCAGACACCAAAGATTAACATTCTTGACACCCACGTCAGGCCATAACGAGTGTCCGGACGTGAGCACCAAGCTCCTAACTTCATGGCTTCTGTACTCTTTGCCACATTTAATTTAGTCCCTGTACCTGTCTCGTAATTGTGAAGTAAAGTAAACAATTTGTCTAAAGAAAAAATGTTGCTTACAAAACATGTGGAGTCATCCCCATATTGGTGAATTTTAGAACGCTTTCCTCAGGCTTCTGGAAGGAGAAAACTTTTAGTAGTATCATCCTTTCTTATACTGGTAGCCAAAACCTGCACATAAAATGTACAAAAGTGGAGACCGGGGATCCCACACTCGAGTGAAATTTCTTTAGTCAAAAAACCATTAACTATAATTGTCATATTTGCTTGACAGTATAATGTAGAAATCCACCGCTGGAAATTAGGGCAAAATCCAAAACGACTTAAAACATTGGTAAAAAGTTTACCAATGTTTTCTACCCTGTCAAAGGCTTTCTCTTGATCAATATTGACAGCAAGATACCAGTTTCATTGGTAATATTTATATAATCTAGAGTGTCACGCAAGAGAAATAAATTCTCAAAAATCGTCCTACCTGGGACGGAATAAGTTTGATCTTCTTGAAATAATCGAGGGTAACACTTTTGAAAGTCTGTTTGTAAGAGCTTTTGAATAAATTTTGTAATCAACATTGAGTAGCGAAATGGCCAGGCCACCAATTTTTGAGGTTTTTCTTATCATCTTTCTTGTATTAAAAGTAATCTAGTCACGCTTCCTTGCATTGAATCACTGAGAGAATTATTTTCCAAACTAAATTTATAATTTCAAACAGAATAGGGCCTAAAAGATCATAGAATTTAGCGTAAAATTCTTGAGGTAATCCGTCTGAACCGGGCCACGCATTGCTTGGGTAATTTCAGCCAAAGATAAAAATCCTTCGCAGGATAAAAATTTCGCTCTCACTTAATCTGTTTTCAAGTTTGTTCAAAAATTTGGTTTGGACTGTTAAATTAACAGGTTCTTGCAAGTACAAATTACGGTAAAAATCGAAATGAGCCGGAGTCTTGTGAAAATACTTCAACACCGGCGGAGTTATAAATAGATTGAACAGTATTTTTTCTGAGCACGTAAAAAAGAATTTGGTAGGTTTTTCACTTTCTTCAAGCCATTTGACTCTGCTACGAATTTGGCTTCCTCTCATTTGGGATAAATTAATGGCCCGAATTTCTCTTTCAAGCGTTTCTATGGTGGTTTTCACTGAGTTATCTCCTTCAATGAGAGTCCGTTTAGCTTCGATCAAAGGATTTATAGTTGTTAATATCGCGATTTAACTTAATGTGCCTTGTTTACTTCGACCAAAATCTATAGCAACTAATCTTATAGATTCTTTAAGAAAATCCCACCAAGCTTGAATGGAAGTAAATGTTTTCCGGTGCAATACATGTTTCTTAATAATTTCTGAGATATTAAATTCTAAATTTAGCCTCCAAAGTAATGCATTATGCAAATTGGGGTTAAATCAACAGAATCATGATCGGAAAAAACACAAGGTAAAATTTCACATTTTAAAAAGGAATCATACAAGTCCTGAGCAATAAAAAAATTATCCAAACGTGTACCGATAGTTTTATCTGCATTAAACCATGTGCATTGTATTTTTCAGTCGGCCGTGGTTTTTTTTTTGTGTCATAAAAATACGTTCACTTGGATTCGTGGGTGCATAAGTATAAAACCAAATTAATTTTCGTGTCGTCGAGTTCAGTTAAAACACTAACAATTCTACCAGAAGAATCTTTTTTCCATTGTAAACATTTGAAATCAGTATTTTCAGCGACAAGAATGGCATCGCCGCCTTGTTTACCAAGAGCGGGCAACCAGAAACTTTTACCGCGCCATAAATAGCTGTCAGAGAATTTATCGCATTTTGTCTTGTCGCTAAAGTTTCTTGTAAACAAATAAAATCAGAACGGGAATTTTTCGCAAAATCAAAAACACAGCGTTGTTTGGCTTCATTGCCAAAACCACGGATATTCAAAGTTGTAAATTTAGCTCTGAATGCAAAAACTTGGAGAAAATTCTTCTGGTAAAATTAAGCTTACATATTAACTTAACTAAACAATTTTTGAAAATCACATTTAGACAGTTACTTGCTTTTCTGTTTATGTTTGTTTGTCCGATGTCCAGTGTTTCTCCTCTTCGGCAAAGGTTGTTCGCCGTCATATTCAGAACGTTCGAGAGTTTTAGTGTCCGTTTTCTCCGATCCTTTGGTACTGGAAAAATCCGTAATAAAATCACACATCTCCCCGCATTGAAAAATGTATGAAGTTCCCCGAAGCAAGATTTTATCCAAGAAAGCTCTTCTTTTTCCACTAAAGCAGCTTCTGACTATCCCTTAATTAGTATCTCTGTCTTGAGTAGCAAACCGCGAAAAAATGCAGGGAAATAACGACTTTTCTTCTCCGCTAAAACACTGACCAGCGAAAGATCCAAACTTTTTAAAACGTGTTCACCGAGCTGACGGCTGTGTAGCCGCGCGAAAAACAAAGCCAGCTCTATATTCCTCCAAAAACGCTTGATTTGCAGAGTCACACAGCCTCAAATGCGGTCTTGACCACTGTTCGAGAAATTGTGAAACCTGTCTTAAGTAGCAAACCGCGAAAATGCAGGGAAATAACTACTTTTAAACGGTTTTCTCAGTTTTCTCCGCTAAACACAGCTCCAACTAACGTGTTTACCGAGCTGACGTGACATTCGCCATGTAGCTGCGCGAAGGCGCGAAAATCAAAGCCTCGCTTTCGTTTCAAAATGCCCAACACGGGGGGCGGCGGGCGGACGGACACGCGCCCGCGAAACATTCCGCTGGTCATGACCATGAAAAATGACGGCATGGGTTCTATGAGTATGGCGCTCCGCGCGGGCCTTCGGCCCACAGAGCTCCGCTATAAATTGTAAAGAGTTGTTAACACTAATAAAGTGCCAAAATAAAAAAAAAATAATAATAATAATAATAATAATAATAATAATATTTACCTTATCTTGTAGAGCACATCGCGGGCTATCTATTACATGTAAAATATTTCCTAAATATTGCAACATCGCAAAAACCCAAGGGGGGGGGGGGGGGTTCAATTTCAATTTCAATTTCAATTTCAACTCACTTTGTCACAGTGCCGACTTTTGTCGCCGTGACGTGAGAAAGAAACAGGACATACGTCCCAATTGATATCAATCCCCCATGGAGACCAGACCACAACACCGGGGACTACGTCCCCTACACTTTTTCGAACAGTGATGTGGGTTCTTTTACGTCCCCTACTATTTTAATGAGAGAAGGTGTAGGAGACAAGGCCAACGGCTTAACGTCACCGCCCAATGACGCGGTCATCTGAACTGAGACAAGATGTTTGAGCACAGACTACATGATCTTACCAGTTATTTAAAGACCCTGGTTAGTGGTCCGGCCGGGATACGAACCCGTGACCTCCCGCTCTGCAGACTGGCGCCCAACTAACTGAGCTAACCAGGAGGCGGTTTGTTGGGGGTATAGGTTTGGGTGTACGTCCGAGGGTTAACTAAGGTGAATGGTCGGAAGCACAAGAATTAAAGATTGACGACTGGGCTATTTTTCAATTTTAGCAATTCTCAAAACAGTATAATGCGACCGTCTGCACAGTACATTTATACCGTACAAAAGTTCACAAATCAACTTTTTCTAGATCTAGAATAACTAGTTTGACTAATTTCCGAATAAAATACACCCTTTGCGCATCAAAAATTGCCCGAGAAACTGACTTGAAAATCAAAATTGCAAACAATACACAAACATATTTGCAATATCCCTAGTTGATTCTTGATACAGAAACCGGGTTAAGATCTGGTAGTTTGGGTACCCTGTGCTCTTATGCGACTTTACCTTTATCTACCAACCTACAATCTCCAATCATGTTCTGATTCGCTCTGACGAAGAGCTGGCTCTCAGAATGTTCTTCTGGGTGATGCGAGAAAGAAAACAACCTCATCATACCAAAAAAAAATGCCCCATGAAAGGAGACATTTGCTCCGGGCGTGCGTGTCACTAAAATGAACTATTGCCCATGCGCAGTTGAACTCGAACGGATTGGGCGCTAGACCGTGCAAGTCACCAATAGAAGCCAAAATGGGCTCAGTCGAAGCATATTGCACTGAAAAAAAAAATGACAAAAAATTAATCGAGTGAACAAACTAAGACAAGTTGACATTAAAGGAAAACTAAAATTCGCACCAAGTGTTGTCGGCAAGGCTGACCGCAGAATAACACAAATTTTTAAACGGTCTATTATCCTAAATCATAAACCATGACTTTCTTTGTGTTTGCTCGTGAAAAATTTCACCGCTTTTAGCATCCATTCTTTTTTCTTGCTATTACGGTTATTGGGTTATTTTCGTAACGTGACAATCTTTTGAGAGAGCTTTTGGACTTTCCTAGTTTTCCTCCCTAAAGCGATAGGTTCCGAAATGATATGTTGACCATGTGGTACACTATGTTTTTTTTTTACTTATATCTTCTTGAGGCTTGGGCGTGTGTTTCTTTGAGAGGCATTTTCTTAAACGCTTAGCAACTTCTTTCTTTGGACGAATCGAGGATTTTTCTGAATGCTAACGTATTCTGTTACTACACTCTCGTTTTAAAGTTCACGATAATGCTTTTAAATTAGAGGGTATTGCTTGATTTTCTCCTCTTTTCTCCAGGTGAGAGTTTGTTTGTGTCGTTCTCACAAAACGAGTCCCGCCTAAAACCATCAGTAAAATTAGGGTGAAAGGCCACACAATGTCGTTTGCTCCTTCCATCGTGTTTTAAATGGGAATAAGTTTAGCAAGGCTTGGATAATTTTAATTTTGACTGAATTAGCTTTTCACATACCACGTGCGCGTCCTTCTTTGATGATTTCCTTTCTCAGGCAACTTAACCCTTGGACGTACAAGAGCGGGTGGATGCCAAAATAAACTTCCAAATCTCTTGGATATTTTAATCTTTATCCCTAGATAATAAAAAGAACTGGTGGAATGAAACCGAACCAACTCCTGAAGCCATGCCTGAATCAGCTCAGTTAGCGACAACAACGGTGCAGTCCTTACTCGTCATCTTAAACATCGTTGGGAATTCTCTGGTTTGTGTCATCATAGTGAAGAATAAAGATATGAGGTATGTTGGCGACTGAACCGAGCACACCGTTTGTTATGCAAATCAAAACAAGCTAGTTAATTCGTGCCCGAGTGGTAGAATAGCAGCCGAGTTCAAAATTCAAGAAAAATTCCTGTTTTATTTTGCAACATACTGAAAAACAAACAATACGACTTCTCTCTCCGATAGCCTTCACTGTTAATGAAGTGAATTGCCATCATTGGAAAATGCTATGTTTACGTTTTTTCACTTCTACATTTTTGTTTAATTTCTGTCATAGGTAAAAATATTAGCGACAGATTCAGATCTTAGGAAAATATTCTTGTATAAAACGATAGCAATGAACCTCATTGGTTTTCCAAGCTAACAAGAAGCTGCGCACAGCCTGAACTCGAGGCGTCTTTAATCTATTGCAGCATTGATTTCCGAGCGTTTTTATGGCTGAGAAACATAAGCTTAATATCATGTCTAATTACTCTGACCAATCACAGCAGTCGTAAACAATCCAAGGAACCAATCAGAGCTCGAAGCAATTACATGTCGCCGGCGCCAAGCGCGGGAAAACGCGTGCGAGCAAGTCACGATTGGTTTTGGTTTAACTTCTGATTGGTCGAGAAAGTGGCGCGAGATTTTTTAGCCAATCACAAGGCGTAGCAATGCAAGACCAAAGCAATTGTGTAATTACTTTCGGCACTCAATTGAAAACTGCTCTAATAAGCAATTTTTATAGCGCCATTTCTCAAAGGTTCAATGGCGCTTTACATAACAAACCATACGACATTCACTGCATTCAATAGCCGACACTTCTGAAATGGCAAGTTATACTAAAAACACAAAACTTGCCGGGGAAAAATCCCACAGTAATAAGCGGCGAACAGAATATCAAACGGCCCTACCCATCCATGAAAGGCTTGCATTGTCCTGAAAACTTGTTCCCTGTAATTTTTCGATCTGCTTCTCAAGTCAACACACAGAGAGGGAAACTCAAAACATAAAACGTAACTCGTTGGCTACGCCACGAGTACTAAGGCCCGATTCAAACGTCGAACTTCACATGTGCCGAACCTAATGCAAATGAGCAAGAACAATAGATTTTTCTCATTTGCATTAGGTTCGGCACATGTGAAGTTCGACGTTTGAACCGGGCTTAAGTATTCAACGATAAAGTACAGCTAATCTGTATGATGATTTTAAGACTTGCAATGGACTGGACTGTATTGTCCTTATGACTTTTTTTTATTCAATTTCAGAATTTGATTAAATGCAATTGTACTTGGCGAGGTTACCACTAAGAAACTGAGTAGCCTCTAAGTCGAAATTGCCTCCAAAGTAGGTTTAAAAAGTTAACAAGTAATATGCGGACTTATATTCCATATGGATTGCTTATTTTTCCACAGGACATCAATCAACTACCTTTTGATGAACTTAGCTGTCGCAGACATGACTGTGGGCATATTGTTAGGACCGCGTTACATTTTTATCCACACTTTCACCCACCCAGATGGAGTAACTGGTAATCTGCTATGCAAACTGCTGACGAGTGGAATCTGGGGCTGGGTTGGAGTCTCCGCCTCTGTATTCTCTTTGGTTGTCATAGCAATTGAACGGTACTATGCTGTTGTGCATCCCCATGGAAATAAAGGAAGGCTATCTGAGCGCAGCATAAAGGTATATGAAGTTTTCTGTGTTATATTTTTTTAAAACAATCGCTTAGGTTACACGTAAACATGTTCCATTATTTAGAGATAAAATGTCCATGTGCGTGTGAGAGCTTAATAGCTTAATTAACGCTGCTTGCTGTAAGAAGCTCTTAGTTAGCTTACGTGACCGAATGTTTATACGGGTAATTGTAAACCTTAATGTACATAGAAATGCGGGCCTAACAGCGGAGCTCCTAATGGATAAATTACAATTTCGGGGCTAATTGGGACAGATAAGAAAAGTAAAATAGTCAGATAAAAAGGAAATAATCGAAAGATCGATTGGATATTAGCTTGTAGAAAAAGTGTTATTTAATATCATGAGGAACAAGGAAGATATAAACCAACGACGTACACGCAAACTTAGATCCCCACCGGCCACCGTGGTGTTAGGGATATGTCACGTCATCCAAAATAACGGCCAATATGGCCGTAATCTTTGGTTTTATTGAAAATGCATATTATTCTAACAAATTCGGAATTTGAGAATATCTTTGCTAAAGTTGTAAACTATGATAAAGTTAAACATTTTACTGCTTTTTGTAGCGTTCTATGTTTATTCAATCGAAATAAGGTGAAAAACACGCATGAGCAATTTCATTCAAAGATGCCTTGACCTCCTGCTACCATAGCAACAGATTCTCTTCAAACTTAAAAAAAAGTGTCTCAACGATAAACGAATAGCTACTGGTGGTAACAATAAATGGTTCTGAAGAAATCGGATAATAACTTTCAGTGGGGGTGGCATCCATCCTCCAGTCCTCGTACGTCCGAGGGCAAACGTCAATAGTTGGAATATTTTCTTTGCCTTCGCCAAGTCAGACAGATATAAAATCTTGCAAGCGACATTATAACAGAGTTAATCGTAGTATTGTGTTTGGAATAATCAGGTCTTAAACCCATGGCATTAGATTTATTAAGAGTGTGGATATGGGCAAAAAGCTAAACTGTAAAGCTTCTTTCAGCTTTGTAACCCGCGTTTTGATTAAAGATTCATCTGTACTGTAATTCGATTAATTTAGCGTTTCTGTTGCATTTTTGATGAAATCAATTGAAATCACGAGACTCCAGAGAATCTCTGCGCGTCCTGACTAGCAATGACAGTTGGCCTGTACCAATTTTTGTTAGCTCATTTCCTGGGCTTTTTTTACTATTTAAGGTGGTTCGATACAGTTTCCTGGAGACCATACCAACAGTTTTCAATGCCAACAGTTACCAACAGTTTTCAATGCCAACAGTTTTCAATGCAGTGCGCATTGATTTGAAATCATTATTACCTCATGCGCGAAGCGCCATGAGGTCATAAAATGGGCTTCGTTTTTCTTGTTACTCATGCGCATAGCGCAATGAGTTAAAAAATGCCCTCCGTTTTTCTTTTTTTTATTTTTCTTTTTATTATTTTTTGTGTCACGATTTTGCATGCAAATTTATGCACGAATATTTTAAATTGTGCACATCCGGTTCATAGCTTTGACATTTACACTTCCGCTTTAGTGACTTCCGGCTACTCTCACTTCCGGCAAAACATCGTTACTGAAGTGTCACGACAGCGTCTCCTACAACCCTACTCACATTTATAATAATGTTCAAGTCAGGTATATATTATTGTCACAAGAATGACTGGCTTCATGGTTTGCAGGTACGATGACTGAAGGAAAGGAGTTGCTCTTCTCCATGTCGGACGTCTTCTTATCTTGTTTAAAGTTTAAAAATATAAATTGCTTCTTTTCTTATGGTACATTGAAATATAAGATAAATGATTGATACGCATGCGCATGACAAACATTTTCCGTCATTTGGTCTTATTGGTGTATAAGTCGGTCCTGTATTTCTCCCATCGAGGTGAACGTTGCTTTTATGCACAGCATACAATGTGAGGCCGAATTTGTCGCGATTCTGAAAAACTAAGAGCTATTTTTAATCAGAGTTTTTCCGAGGCAAAAATGCCAAACATCGATCTCTCGCACTGATAAGCATATTGTCAATTTATTCCCCTTTTTACTGCCGATTCTTTACAATGTCTGTATCGGAGAAGTCCTCGCTGCCTGTGGTGAGTAATTTCAAGACTTTTTTTAAAGAAAGAACAATAGAAACACGGCAAAACAGCGTCGTTGCTTCAGCCCATCAGATTTAATAAAAAATTTTGACTTCGGGACCGGACTTCTGTGGATTATGGACTATGGAATGCGTGTCATATTAATGTCGATTTTTACTGACTTTATTGCTTTTTGTGATTACTAGGTTACTAGTAATCACTACGTTGTCACCTGTGTAAGTAAGTCCGACTTTCCGAAGCGCGAATTAAGTTGTGCCGAGTTCAATCGATTGCTGTACGATGAGACAGTTCTGATAGCTTCCGTTTGAACGACTCGATTGTCAAAGGCAGTTCTGTTTGTATGTGCGCGCTTTGGATCCGTGGGAAAGGTAAATGGAGCTTTCTCGTTCTTTTTACTGCTTTACCAAGCACAGGTTTCACCAAATGTGGCCAAGTATTGTTTTCAAAGATTATTTTAGGTGTTTTCGTGGTTTGGAAAAAGGTTTTAGTGAAAAATCGAGCTGTGAATCGAAGTGTTTGTTTGCAGACCATGAGCTATCCGAACACATGGTTCAAACGCCGCCAGCATTTCATTTCTGTACCTTTGACCATTCAGAACTGCTTTTTTGATCAGCGAAAGCATTATGCGAATCATTTTTCCGGATAAGATTGGCATTCTATTACACAGAAAAAGTCGGCAATTTTAGAAAGAGTAATAAAAATATGTTGCTGAATTGGATTATTTTGTGATGTTTATTATATTTTCGCAGACGCTAGCCGGTTCCACGCAGTAATTAGGATACAATAAATCGCCAAGACTTCCAGAAGCAGAAAATCACTGAATTCTGAAAGGTGTTTGACTCTTTCAATCAAAGGAAAGACATTTTCATTCAAGGAAATGTGAGTTTCGTTCAAAAGTTTCGACCTTTTATAGAAAATATATTTTGGATTCAGTGGTCATATAGAAACAGCTTGGTATATCAAATTACCGTTTCTCATGAAATTTGCATAAATCAAAACTGTGTATTTGCGACAACACTTTAAAGAAACCGTGAAGCCTGGAAAAAACTTATTATAAATGGCAAAATCAAAGCATTTTTTTAAAGAACCAGCTTTAAGTTATGGAAACATTTCATTTCGATTTGGTCTTAAAGCCACGGAGAGATTTTAGTGAATGCGTCACGCAACGTTTATTTACAAAATGTTTGACCAATTCATAGCAATTATCACCAAAGATTTGAAAACTTTAAAAAAATCCCGGATCTCCTGACTGCGATTTCTTGTTTATTTAGGGACTACAAAAAGTTAATGGCAATCCGGGCAGGAGGTGGTATCTGGGTTAAAAATCAAGGTGCGAGGGTGGGTCGGCCTGGCCGGGAAATCCGGGTGGGGGACGGGTAAAAAAATATTGCATCCGTCGGGGGGGGGGGGGGGGATGGGAGGGGGGGCTAGAATAACCCATTTTACACCGGTTGCATGCGATTTAGTAACACAGGAAAACTAAGTCTTTATATTGATTATCAATTTTCTTTTTACAGCATGTGGGCCACATGCAGTCCTCGACTGCCTATTTTTTCAATTAGTCTTTTCAAATGTAACAGAAATAATTCACGACTTGGGAAGTAATAGACGAGTGTGGATTTGATCGGGAATCAATAAATTAAATATTAAACGAAGCGAGCACACAAAAATTGGTAACTTCAATCAACGCGTCTTAGAGTCTCATGCGCATGAGTATAGGCTTAGTGTAGCCTCTTGTTATTATTATTTTTATTATTTTTTGTGTCACGATTTTGCATGCAAATTTATGCACGCATATTTTAGTGACCGAGTCCTCGGGTCACCAACATATTCTAAAAAATGGCGGCGGCGCTCGGCATGTGCTTGGTTTTTAAAACCGTAGTTTCGTGTCATCGCATTAATAACTCACATTTAAAATATTCAAAATGGAAACAGAAAGCTTTAAAGAATACCCAAAGCCCCTATAATGGAGAAATAGGAGAGCTTTAAGCAACTAGATCTTGCTTCGAGGAAATTCATACGCTTATCAGTGCGGGGCGATCAAAACCGAAGAAGCAGAGTTTTAAAACATACAGACGAGGGACTTACCGTGAAAGAAATTACAATTTTTGGTAAGAATTTTTGTTGATATCAATTTGTGATTCACTTTTTCTTTGTGTTCTGGTCAGATTCGGAATTTATAAAACATACTAAAATTCAATCGTAATGACATCTGATATTATGTAAACAAAATATCTAACTTAATACGCAAGGATGTCTGTGTATGTTTTGCAATTTTCATTTCCAAATCAGTTTCTAGGGCAATTTTCGATACAACTGGTGTAATTTATTCGAAAATTAGTCATACTTGTAATTCTAGACCGAGTAAAACTTTTTGTGCACGGTCGCGTAGTTCTGTTATTTGAGATTCGCTAAAATTGAAAAAATAGTCCGGTCGTTTGCTGATTTCATTGCTTTTTAAAGTAGCCTTTTCAAATAGATAGATAGATAATCTTTATTTATCCACGGACAATAAGTCACGGTTTGGGAAATAAAAGACGAGTGTGTATTTGATCGGGAATCAATAAATTAGATATTCAGAACGAGTACAGAAAACGTGTTTTAGCGTGTTCTTTAGTATGTCACGCAAAATTCGTTGAGGGAGGAAGGGGTGCGTGACACTTTCAAAACAAACCATAAAACTTTCTTATGCAAGCGCATGAGTGTAGGCTACAATAGTAGCCTCTTGTTAAGCATAACTTAAAAAAGTAAATTTGTAACGCCATTTTTTTCGGCCGGTTCGTACGTCGTTTTCATCTTTAAATTTAAAAGCGTTCCAGTGAATCAATGGCAATGAAACTTTCAGATAATATTTTGCTCAGTGAATGCACAGTGAATGTTTAAAAAAAAAAATCCATGGAGCCGTTTCTCAGATTATTGCAAAAGCCATTAAAATCGAAAATTACCCAAAAATTGCACATGAAGTGATGTTAGGAAAAAAGGTAGTTCTCAAGATCGCAAAAGAGAAAGTAAACAAAACTTTCAAAGTTTACAAACATAACATCAAGCTACTTTTTGACATTATCATTAAGTAATTTCACAAAACCAGTGTTAATCTCTCGATCAATTTAATACCAGTACACAAATAGTAAGGTTTGAAATGTTATTGCGATTTATTTTAGTTCAAACATACAGAATTTTTTTATTCTTGCAAAATATATATGCCATATACCATATTTTAAGATGCCTATGTGGGATTTTCAATGCGAAATCTTAAACGCGCTAAATTTTACTTTTACTGATTTCTAAGTTTCTTGTTTATCGTTGTCATGGTAACATCGATTTTACCAGAAAATATATCTTGCAAACTTCAATTCAAACCAGTTAGTGGTGAAAATTTCACTTTGATCTGACTTGAAGAAGACCGCTTAAAAGCCGATTGAAAAATGTTGGTACGGTCTCCAGAAAACTGTATCGAACCACCTTAAACATGATGACTGGCTCTTGTCCTTCAGAAGTTGGTATTACATGTATATTTAGTGGGTTTGTTTTTTTTTTCCTGAAGTTTTTAAGAGCAGCTGTTATACCATAGAATGTAACTGGCCAGACTAAACGAAAGAACGTTTTTAAATACTTTGACATCCTCTCGAAAGAAAATGTTGGTTATTTATCCCAGATTTTAATTTAAGAGTGAGGTAAAAAATCCAAGCTTGATTAATTAGTCATTCTTGCCATTAACCACTGTAATCTCTGGAACGCTAGCATTCATGTGACGTAAGCTTTATTAATAAACCGCTTTTATTCAACTATATTTCTACCTGTTTGACTTTGCTGTAATTTTGTAACCTCTTACATCCTTATTCCTTATTGAGCAGGGCTGTTTTATGAGAAACAACGTGATACATTTTACTTGTTATCATTTTAGGTGATTATACCTTGTTCCTGGATCTTTGGAGTATTTATAAATATCCCATATGTTCTGGTAACGAAGTATTCGAAGGAATTGGGACACTGCAGTGAAATGTGGCCAGAAAAATGGATGGGGAAGGCTGATAGTTTAATTTGGTTTCTGCTGATGGCACTTTTCCCAGTCTCTTTGATGGCTGCTCTATACATCCGAGTCGTTTACACTTTGTGGTTCAAACGCGGAGAGCCCAGTCAACAACAGGTTTGAAATAAGCCCTGTAAACGGCTTAAAACCTACAAATCTCTTCATCATTGTACATTTGTTATAGTATGGACGCTATGTTTTTCTTGATTTAATGCCAACGCCGTGTTAGTAATTTTGTTAATCATTTTTGCTATGGACTAATTAAGAGTGCCCAACTGTAGACGCTCGAGTTTCGAGCCTTGTCGATTCTTATTTGAAATTATTTGAAATTATAATTACGGACTGGTCATTATTTAGCGGAGGAGGGTATAATACTTCGTTTTGGGACGGATGGTCACAAAATTTTACGCACAATTTTTGGGAGGGCCACATTTTTTTAGATTGGATTTTGGGAGGCTCAATTTTTTTTTACCATAAATTTTCGTCATGAGTGACTTGAATGCTTCACCAGAGTAGAGACTTTTGGCAGATTTTCGTAATTTTCGTTAACCCTATTCTTGCTTGCTTATTTCGAGCGAACTCGAACTCCATTAACTAGCTTCATCCATTCCTTTCGGTTTTCCACGATGCTCTTCAGTTCAGCAATGCTCAAACCAGTATCATTTCGCAGCTGGTCTACATATGTTGTTGCTGGTCGTCCTCTCTTTCTTGCGCCGTGCTTTGGTTCCAAGAGTAGTAGATCACTTATCACCTCATCCTTTTTTCTCAAACAGTGTCCTATAAACCGCAGCCTCCTGATCATCAGTGTATCTGTGATCTTGGGAAGGTTGCCGTACAGTTCTTTGTTGGTTTTGTGCTTCTTCCAGGAAACTCCAAGAACTGCTCTGAGCATTCTTGTGTACGTACCATCTGGTCTATTCCTCATCTTTCCAGTCATCGTCCAGCATTCAGCACCATAAAGCAGTACGCTTTCAACTGTGGCCCGAATGAAACCTACTTTAAGATGACTTTTTAGGTTTGATTTCCACACTTTCATCATTTTGTGGAGTGCACTCCAAACTTGTCCAATTATTATATTCATGTCCTTTTCACTGGATTGTATCCACGAACCAAGATATTTGAAGTTATCTACTTGTTTTAATTTGTTTTAATTTGTTTTAATTTGTTCCCTCCCAGTGTGACAAGATCTCCTACAGGTTGATTGTACAGCCTGGACTTTTTTGAGAGTCTGAGCCTGGGTCGGAGCAAATTGTGCCCCCCCCCCCCCCCCCCCCACCCCCTCGTAACTACAAGAACATTACGGCTATGACAATGAAACCTAGAGGGTACATAGTACGTCCAAAACTGTCTCCTTTACCGTCCGTCTACCTGGATCAAAGCTTCCGAACGTGGATTAAATAGCCTTCAAATTGAAATAACAAACGAAACCGCCATTCGATAACAACTTCTCCGTGTTTTAACCATATTCGGCCTTGGGGGGGGGGGGGGGGGCACAAAGTCCCCGCGCTAACTTTAAACATTCATAACTTCCTTAATAGCGGAGCACTTGCCAGGCCGAAGGCCTGGCTGCGCAGCCCCATACTCATAGAACCTATGCCGTCATTTTTCATGGTCATGGCTAGCGGAATGTTTCGCGGGCGCGCGTGTGCCCGTCCGCCCGTGTTGGAACAACATCCGGGATCTTGAAAGCAAGGCTTTGTTTTTCGCGCGGCCACACAGCCGTGAGCTCGGTAAACACTTTAGTTGTTTTGTTGTGTCTAGCGGAGAATTAAAGTCGTTATTTTCCTCCATTTTCTCGCGGTTTGCTACTCATATCAAAGTCATTTCATACAAGGGTTAACATTTGCTCTAACTTGCATCCAGACTCTCGCGGACCTATGATACCCATATATGGGATGCGCGAATGACAAAAAAATTCAAGCGTGAATTATAAAAATAACCATGGCGGCCAGAGTGAAAAGAGAAATCAAAGCGCCCAAGCGATTTATCAACGAAATGAACCCGTTTAAAGCTGTAGCTGATAAGGGCAGAATGCCAAAGCTTCGCATGGACAATCGCCTTTACGAAATTGAGTTGAAAGAGGTCGGACAAAGAAGGAAAGCGAGTAAAAATACATTTTAAAGGATTTAGTGATGAATTCGACGAATGGAGGTCATATGATGCTAATAACTTTCCTATTGTGCGATTAGAACGTAAATTTAAACTATCCACGGGATCTATCGATGATCGTTTGCATCCCCTCCAATTTGGCTCCAAACCGTTTGTATCGGGAAGTGAAGCGAAATAATAACAATAACACGACTATTTATGATTGCACCGCAGACTCTTCGAAAATAATTTTTATTCTCGCCGACCGAGCGGACTCGCTACTTAGGTCGTTGACTTTCCCTTCTAATTCCTTACAAACTGTATAGATCAGGTAACTACAAAAAAAGGCAAAAAGGCTCTTCAACACAAAATGAATCTTTGAATAAATTAACGAAGCTTGAATGAATGCTTACTTGTTTATTTCGTTCGTAAATGAAGGAACATCTCCGGGTTCTGCACGCTCGAATTCCTCTTTTGTCGCACTCACGCTGTTTAGCAGCAGAAATAGAACCAAACCGTTAACTTCAAGCCCCATTTGCCAGGCCGAAACTTATCCGTACCCCAATGAATTATACATCAAAATGCGCGGAATTTAGTATTCTTTTTGAATTTTGCGGTAACGCGCAACTTAGAGCATGCGTCGGGCAAACCTCGGTCCAGATTCCATCCCCTGTCTCGAAAAATGAGATAAAAGCTTTATAAAATTTCGCGAGTCGGCAACACAAAGTATCTATTTGCCAGTATAAGATTATTAGTTACCGGTATAATTTACACCTCTACGTAAAGCTTAAAGATTGTACTTTCATAATCTGGAGGTAACAGAACGATTACGTTCTTCAAACGAAAGAGAGAGAGCAAAATCTTCTAAAATTCGCAGATTCTTGAGTCAGTCAGGTCACAGCGGGTGTCACGTAATATCCGATAGAGCCTTTTGTTAAGCGTGACTTTCATATGAAGACAGGGATACTAATTAAGGTATACTCAGAAGCCGCTTTAGTGGAAAAAGACGAGCTTTCAGGGATAAAATCTTGCTTCGAGGAACTTCATGTATTACGTTTTTATCAATGCGGGAGATGTTTGTTTTCTACGGATTTCAGAACCAGAAGCGGAGATTTGAATTTCCAAGCAAGCGAGGGACTTAAAGGTAAAACAGATTACAGTTTTCGATGAGAATTTACGTTGATATCAATCTGTGAGTATATTTTTATTAGTGTTATTGTTAGTTTTGGAGAATTGATTTTAAAACGTGCTTAAATTCAGTTGTATCGATCTCTTGAATTTCATCGAAGAAAGCTTGAACTCGATGAGCTATAATTAAATGGTACGCGCGTTTTGCTTTTAAACGTAAACTAATGGAGATTTGAATAATTTTTTTCGATAGAAGATTGTGTTGTCCATTTTTATGTGTTTGTTCATTCATTAGATAGATTGAAAAGCGATTTTATGGAAACAAAACAAGACTTTGATTTTATAGTACAGTTCTATCTTCACTCGCATCGTCTTATGCAAATATGTTTGTGTATTTTTGCAATTTTGGATTTTCAAATCAGTTTCTCGGTCAATTTTTGACAAACATAAACTGTATTTTATTCGGAAACAAGTGGTACTATTTATTCTAGACAGAGAAAAGTTGTTTTTGTGAACTTTTGTACGGTCTATAAAAATGTACTGTGCAGACGGTCGCGTAATACTGTTTTTGAGAATTGCTAAAATTGAAAATAGCCCGTTCGTCAATCTTAATTCTTGTGCTTCCAACCTTTCACCTTAGTTAAGTTTCGCCTTAGCTAAGTTTCACCTTAGTTAAGCTTCTTCAAAGTGCGACGCTGTTAGGCTTGGGCTATATATATATTACGTATTAAAGAAGTTATGAATGTTGAAAGTTAGCGCGGGCACCTTGTGCTCCTCCCCCCCCAGGCCGAATGGGGTTAATAATACATATAGATAGGCTGAGCCTAATAGCCTCGCTCTATGAACAGAAAGCCCATGGTAAACTTAACTGAGGTGAAAGGTCGCTAACACAAAAATTAAGATTGAAAAGTGGGATATTTTTTTTCCAATTTTAACAATTCTCAAAAATAGAATTACGCGACCGTCTGCACATTACATTTAGACCGTAAAAAGTTCACAAAAACAAATTGGCCGTCTAAAATAACTAGTAGGACTAATTTCAAAATAAAATAAACCTGTTGCTTATCAAAAATTGTCCGAGAAACTGATTTGAAAATCAAAATTGCAAAAAAATTCATCAAACATGTTTGCATAAGACCACGCGAGTGAAGTTAGAACTACAAAATCTAAGTCTTGTTTTCTTTACATAAAATGGCTTTTCAACCCACGTAATGAATGAACAAACAGATAAAAATGGACAACACAATCTTCTTTCGAAACATTTTATTCAAATCTCCATAAGTTTATGTTTAAAAGAGAAACGCGAGCCATTGCCGAGCTGTCTTCGATGAAAGAAATCAAAACGACTAAATTTGAGCACGTTTTATAAACAATTCACCAAAAAAAATAGCGGGAAAACAAAGAAAAAGTCAATCACAGATTGACATCAACATAAATTCGCATCGAAAAATGTATTTTTTTTTTACCTTTAAGTCCGTCCACTGCTTGGAGATTCTTTAAATGTACGCTTTTTCGGTTCTGAAACCCGAAGTGACAAACATCTCGCCGCATTGCTGCCTCCTTGATAAAAACGTATAAGTTCCTCGAAGCAAGATTTTATCTCTGAAAGCTGTGCTTTTTCCTCTACAGCTGCTTATGAGTATCCCTTAATTAGTATCCCTGTCTTGAGTAGCAAATCGCGAAAAACTGCAGGAAAATAACGACTTTATTAAACAGTCTTTTTTCGCTTTGTAAAAAACAGCAAAATATCAAAGTGTTTTTCCGCAAAGGACGCGCCCGCGAAACAATCCGCTAGCCATGACCATGAAAAATTACGGGCACAGGTTCTATTGTTGTATAGGGGTTCTATGAGTATGGGGCTCCGCAGAGACCTCCGCTATTACAAATGCGCTTTGAATGGCGCGGACAACGAACCACACATCTTAACAGTGATGATGGCTGCACTCGATTGCAGCTCATAGTAGACAGACAGTTCCACTTTTCAAAGCAAGTTATAGAAGAAAAACCCAGACAGCTTCGTCAATCCGGTATGGGCAAATGTCTAAATAAAGCACAAAGTTTAACTGACGTTTATCTGGCTTGAAAACGCCATGCCAGACGCACTCATCTTTACTTTGTGGCGGGTTTTAAACGTTATTAACGTTTTTGTGGTGGGCGTTAACTCCATAAGCGACGTGATGAAGACCATGGTAGCAAATACTAGCCTTCAAGAAGGTGAGAAAAAGTTCACAAATCAACGTGCAAGAAAATCTATTTGAAGAAAACAAACATGGAACGCTTAGAAATCGTTAAAGTCACAGGCCACAGAAGCGTAAAGTCCCTTGACGACTACGACGAAGCCGACGAGCAATAGCAACAGCGACTCTCTCTGGCAACATCCAACATCCAGTTCATGTTAACGCCGTGCTTTTAAAATCGAAGATGATTCAATTGATCATCGGCTTTTGTTTATTATTCCTTACATTTCCGAGTTTACAGTTTGCAATCGTTTGCATGTTTTTCAACTCAGAATCAGTTGAATGGACATCTAAAATGCGCGCTGTGTCGCGCTGAAGTTAGAGGGGCTTTTATTTTCTGTTTTTCGTTCGTAATCTCTCTATTTTTCATGTATATTATCAACACGTGATTACATGAGTTTTCCCATGCAATTTAGAATAAATTAAGGCACTTAAAATTTACTCGTGTTTATTTATTCTAAATTGCACGAGAAAGCATTACCTATAATAATTATGTGTTTTTTTGCAGGGTGTGATGAAAGTTCGAAAGCGAGTCACCTTGACTGTTGTCATCGTCAGTATAATCTTTGCTGTGTGCTATCTGACTCATTCCTCTAACTACCTCATGCGCCTTTATCACCCTTCGCGTGTATTTCTATCACGGAAAGCAGGAACCATAACGGTCTTGTTCAATTCTGCCATCAACCCGATTGTGTATGCTTTGGTGAACAAGCGATTCAGGGAGAAGTTCAAGAGAATGATGAGCTGCATTTGCCGCCCTGCAACTGACGTCGTGCATCCTGCCAGGGAACATCATGATCAGGGGATGGAACTTGCTTCTGGCCCCACCCACGCGACCCAGGTGTCAGATAAAAGCTGCGGGGAGTGATTTGTTCACATATTAATTAATTTATTTCACTTGACACTTCACACTTTTTCGAAAGAGGATTAACAGTTACTGTAGTATCAGTACAAATAGCAGTACTATAGAAATAATGTTGAAATAGCTTTCGGCTATAATTTATTTCAATTACATTAACAACTTTGATTCGTACAATTACAGAATGAATAAAGTGAAATCGTGTATCTTATGATCTATCACTTTGGATGTTAATCAAGACGTTTAAATACAAAGTTAAAGCTTAGTGCTAGAATTCATCACACGATGAGGTCGACTGGTTACTTGTCAACAACAAAATGAAAACCTAAATAAAATATGCTTCATGTAAAGTGTCTGATTTGAAATAAATTATCGCTCTCGAAAGAGAATGGTAAGAGGACTTGGATACAGGAAATCTGTGCTTGCCGTGATACAAACTTTAGTTATGACAAATCAGATAAATTTTAGCGCTACTAAAAATGGAATGCAAACATAAATGGCAAAAAACATGCAATGTATTTGTTGCAACCGGCAGCTTTTTTTCTTTTGTTAAACACATGATTGCCAAAACGTTATCATAGAAAATACAAAATACCAAATAGGTATTAATAGACAATATTCGTATTCATGGTATCGAACTGGAACTGGCGTGCAGTCGAGGCTCATGCAGGGAAATATTTCCATATGCAAATATTTTTAAGGGTAAAAAACAGGGGGGAAAAAGAGGAAGCTTGGAGGCACAACTTACTTCGAAGATTTTGTCGAAGCCATTCTCCGCTAAACTAAGTCAACCTGTAAATAAAGTTTAAAAAAGTCAGAGCTTTCCCATTTTTGCGGCGTAAATTTCGCTAGAAAGTTTCAATATGAATCAAAGTTTCGATTTATGTTTAGAGTTGGCACTTAATACACCGTTTTCTTCAAAACAAGAACATTTAATACTCACGTTTTCTACACAACGCCAAATCCTTCTTACTCGAGTTCTCTACGCGACGGCGACGCTGCGAGCCAGCACTCCGAGGCAAGCGGACTGCTGCTTTTCTGTGAAAAATTACTTCCGGCCGCGTCTCAAAACCGTCGCGTCCTGGATCTTAAGCTCCCTATTCACGTCTCTGACACCGACCAGCGAAAGATCCAAACTTTTTAAAAAATGTTTACCGAGCTGACGGCTGTGTAGCCGCGCGAAAAACAAAGCCTCAAAGATCCCGAATGTTGATGACGTCCTACGCGCATGTTTTGCGAAGTCATACGAGCCCGCGAGCTAGCCCAAGGCGTACGGCGGGCGTTCGGCGGGCACATAACGCGCCCGCGAAACATTCCGCTAGCCATGGCCATGAAAAATGACGGGCATGAGTTCTATGAGTATGGGGCTGCGCAGCCGGGCCTTCGGCCCAGCAAGTGCTCCGCTATGAGTATGGGGCTACGCGCGGGCCTTCGGCCCGCAGAGCTCCGCTACAATTATAAAATAGATAAAGTGAAAATCTTATGTATTATGATGTAGTTACTTCGGATGTAAATGAAGACCTTAAATACCAATTAAAGTTTTATCACACGACGAGGTCGACTAGTTACTTGCCAACACTCTTACAAACAAACTAGAATCACTCTTTTTTTGGTAGTTTCTTGGTGTTGCGGATGGTGTGATCACCAAATGACGTAAAACAAAAAATCCAAAAGACACTGAACAATACCCACACCACAACACAAAAGCTAACCAACAATGGCTTCCGCGAGAGTGTTACTTGCCAACACTCTTACAAACAAACTAGAATCACTCTTTTTTTGGTAGTTTCTTGGTGTTGCGGATGGTGTGATCACCAAATGACGTAAAACAAAAGATTCAAAAGACACTGAACAATACCCACACCACAACACAAAAGCTAACTAACAATGGCTTCCGCAACACCAAGAAACACCCTTTTTTTTTTTCTTTTCAGGGATATCGCGGTAGGTGATTTTCGCGCTTGCTTGTATGTTTTGCTCGCTTGACTTTCCTTAAAAAAAATTCCTGAACTGCAGATTTCTCTCTCCTTTTAGAAATTAGGGCGCACAGTGAGCGCTGTAGCACAGATCTCCAAATGTTCTTTATTCCCGATCATGTTCATTCACGCCTAAAAATATTCGATTGCGTTATCCCTATTTATGTTGTTAAGGTGGATAGCCTAATTAACCCTCGGACATACAAGGGAGGGGAGTGGTTGCCACCCCCAACCCCCCTTAAGGTTTTTCTCAGATTTCTTCAAGAACATTTAAGGTTAGCACATGCAGTCTTTAGTTGCTGTTCGTTTATCCTTGTGACACATTTGGCTAACATTTGGCGACAACCACGGCAAGAAAAGTGGCGTTTTACCGATCAGAAAACGTACGGCGAACTAATGCAAAACGCGGCATTTTCGAGCATTTTCTAAGTGTTCACTAAGCTGAAAATCCAAGATTTTCGGAATGTTTTCAGTCCGGTGAATTAGAGTATTCGTTCCATTATCCGGTAGTTTTCCGTTGCAGTGAACGTCGGAAAACGCGCGTTTTCCAGCCTTCACCGTTCGGTTAACACTTGGCAAACGTCTTGTATTCCGGCGTGAACTGGAGTTTTCCCAGCGAAAAACTTCCCGTTCACCGCAGTTAACCTGTGAAAACCTGCGTTTTCCAAGAAGGTAAATGCCGGTGAATGTAGGAAAACGCACGTTTTCCGGCGTACGCCGACCGGCTAACGCGTGAAAAACTGCATATATTCCGGCGTTCGCAGACGTTTTTCTCGCGTTTTCTTACATTTTCTTGGACGGTGAATTAAAGAAAACGCATGTTTTCTAGCATTCACCGGTCGGTGAAGGCACGGAAAACTGCTTATATTCCAGTGTTGCTGGCTTTTTCCTCGGGTTTTGCTGCATTTTATTGGTCGGTGAATTCAAGTGAATTTTTAGAAAACGCACGGGAAAATAATGCGTATTCCGTTCGTTCTCCTCGTGTTTTCCTGCATTATCTGGAACGGTGAATTAATGTAAATTTGAGGAAATTCATGGTTTTTCGGCGTTTTCCGTTTAATTAACACATGGAAATTGTTTGTATTCTGTCGTTCGCACGCGTTTTCTTGGATGGTGAATGCGTATTTTCCAGCGTTCACCGTAAACATTCATTCGTTTTCGTTCAATGATGTGCCTAGTAGATTCGCTCACTTAAACCCTTTTCGAAATTGTTTTGCGTGCTTTGCGTTTTTAAGTTCTTCCCAGTGAGAAATGCAAAAATAACAAGTATTGTAAATTGTAAAAAAAGCATTTATTTCAAATGTGCACATTTTTCATTCTTATTTAGCAAACAACATCTTTGAACTCTTTGGAAACTATAAGGAATATTATTTTCAAATAACCGGAACAAATTACTGCAAACAATGGAATTATTATACCTCCCTTTTCATTCTAATGTACCAAGCAGTATCTATGAAATTTTGGCAAAACTGTTTATTACTTTACTGCTCCAAATGGACTAACCAAGTCAAATGAGACAACTGGCTCAAATAGTCCAATCGGTCTAAATAAAAAATTGGATCAAATGACCCAATTGGCCCGAATAGCCCACCCAGTCCAAATGGACAAACCATGCAACTCAAATGTGCCAACTGGCTCACATAGATCAACCGGTCCAAATGGACAAGCCGACTCAAATAGTACAACTGGTCCAAATGTACAAACCAACTCAAATGAGCCAAATTGCTCAAAAAGTCCAACCGGTCCAAACGGACAAACCAAGTCAAATTTACCAACTGGCTCAAATAGTCCAACCGGTCCAAAAGGACAAACCGACTCAAATATAACAATTGCTCAAATAGTACAACCGGTTCAAATGTACTAACCGCCTCAAATGAGCCAAATTGCTCAAATAGTCCAACCGGTCCAAATGTACAAACCACCTCAAATGAGCCAAATTGCTCAGATAGTCCAACCGGTCCAAATCAAAAAATTGAATCAAATGAGTCCAAATAGACGGTCCAAATGGAAAAACCAAGTCAAATTTATCAACGGGCTCAAATAGTCCAACTGGTCCAAATGGACAAACCAACTCAAATGAGACAAGTGGCTCAAATAGTGCAACTGCTCCAAATATACAAACCACCTCAAATGAGCCAAATTGCTCAGATAGCACAACCGGTCCAAATAAAAAAAATGGAATCAAATGAGTTAACCAGTCCAAATAGACGGTCCAAATTAAAAAACGAAGTCAAATTTATCAACTGGCTCAAATAGTCCAACCGGTCCAAACGGACAAACCGACTCAAATGAGACAACTGGCTCAAATAGTCCAACCGGTCCAAATGAATAAACCGACTCAAATAAAAATCAAATATAAGCGTTGACTTATATTTTCTATTGTAGGAATATTGAGGGTAAACGTCGGGTTTTTCAGTTGTTAACCATCAAAATGAACACCTGAAAAACATGAGATAAACGCCGCGTTCCCCCGCTTAATAAAACCACAGAAAATAATGGGTTAACTTAAATTTTTCTATTGCAGGAAAATATAGGGAAAACGTCATGTTATCTAGATGTTAACCGTCAAAATTAACACTTGGAAAACATGAGATAAACGCCGCGTTCATCCGCTTAGGAAAATTACAGAAAACGTTAGGGAAAACAATGCGTTAACTTACATTTTTCTATTGCAGGAAAATTGAAGGTAAATGTCGTGTTTTCCAAGTGTTAACCGTCAACGTTAACACTTGGAAAACAAGAGATAAACGCCGCGTTCACCCGCTAAGGAAAACTGCGGAAAACGTTAGGGAAAACAATGCGTTAACTATCGTTTTTCAAATGCGGGATAACGTCGAAGTAACCTCGCGTTTTCCTTGCGTTCACCCAAGGTAAACGGCGAATTCAGCGAACGTTCACCGCAATCGGAAAACGAATGGTTAATTCCGGATTTTTTTTGGAATTCACCGCTTCGTAAAACTACTGGTGCATGAGGGTTTTCTTGCCGTGAACCTGTTGCTATGGTAACGAGATATGACTTCAAGCCAAGTTTTAATAAAATGCGTCTTTTCACCCTTTTCGGTGAAGAACATATAAAATGCTTATCAAACGCATCAAAATGTCAAACTGTATCTTTTTCTGCAACTCTAGAAAAAAAATATTTGCAAATTTTCGCATTTTTCTGATAAATTTGAATTTTTAGTAAAATCCAAGATGGCAGCCATCTCGGAGGCCATTTTGAATGACATCAGGGTCCCCCAGCAGCGCCACAACCCATAATATGTACATTGTCTTGTAGAGCACATCACAGGCTATCTATTGGACTATTGTAGCATTACAAAAACCCAACGGTGTTTGCAACACCCTCCCCCCCCTTGTACCACGGAGGGGGTATAAGTTTGCGTGTACGTCCGAGGGTTAAACTTAGGCGCGTACCAGTGCGGGTTGGTGTCGTTAATTTTAAAGGGGCATTGTCACGCAGATTGTGCTGTTTTTGTGGTCAAAATACACCAAATAGATGACAAAGTACCTTTGCTGAAACAAAAAATTGCTTTTAGACCACCAAGTTATGACTTGCGTTAAAGAAATATATCCCACTTTTTCAAGGAAAGTGAAACCACATTGGGGAAATCAGTGATTTCGCAGTTTTATGAGCAATATGCGATGGTTGATCTTGGTTTGACCATCGCTACATTGCCCGTAAAAGTGGTACGCGCTCGGATTCTCATGTTGAACGACAGACTAAAATATAAAAGGAGTAGATAGAAAAGGCCGGTTCTGGCTCACAGCAGAAATACGCCCAAAAACTTACCCTCAATCAAGCATAAATACACCAAAAAAATTACCCACCAACTCAACACATTCCCACTCTCCCAAATCAATGCACTAACTCAACACATTCCAACTTCCCCAAATCAATGCACATTATTCACTAGCAGAAATACGTTCAAAACAAATTACCCACTAACTCAACACATTCCTACTTCCCCAAATCAATGCACATTATTCACTAGCAGAAATACGCCCACAATCAACTGGTGTGGATTTTCATTCCTTCATGGAAAAAAGAAAAGAAAAGAAAAATGTCTGATTCCGAAGAAGAAATTTATGATGGCACTCCTGAAATTATTCAAGAAACATATACAACAGGGCATTCTCACAAAAATTCCAGACTGGAACATTTCAAAAATATCATCCGCAAAAATCAGGAAAAGAACCACATTCCATTCAAAGATCTTGAGTTTTATCAAAAAGAAATTCTTTCCCAAATTCCCCTACACGAAGTCACAAGAAAAAAAGTCAGGGAGTTTGTCAAAGCTTCCAAATGGAAAAAAGTCAATGGGAACGATCATGAAATTTTCAATCACATAATGAATCACGATGGGAATGATTATGAGCATCTTGAAAAGTTCCTCATTGACGATTTTAAATATTTTTCACTTGAGTATGATGATCTTCATCTAAACAGAAAAAAGTTTCTCAATTTCAATCAAGTTCTTTTCTCCCTTCTGAAAAAGAATGGTTTCAGCCCTAATGAAGATGATTTCAAGCTTCTTGTTCTCCCATCAAAAAGGGTAGAACAAGAAAAAATAATCCAAACAATCTTCGAAAAATTAAATTGGAAAGAAAATGGACCTTGAAAAAACATCTTCCGACGAAGACAGCGATCATGAATTTTGTTCAACTTGCTCCGAAGAAGAATCAATGAGCGAAGATGAATCCCCAACCACTTCAGATGAGGAATTCATTGTCACCACTTCCGACGAAGAGGAAGAGGAAACCATCTCCCAACTGATTGATGAAAATGAACAACTCATTGCAGAAAATGAAAAACGCAAGAAAAAACTCAAAACCCAATGAATATGACTGCCAACGCATTCATATTTCTTCAACATCACTCAATGGAATCCACGAATTGAATCTGTCATCATATCCTTTCCATTTCACAAGTGCTTCTCCACTCTCTTCATCTCGTTCTAACACTTCTTCAATCCGGAAGACATCTTGCTCGGTGCGTTGGAGTTCTTGTGTATAGAAGGAACCTGTCTTCCAACTTATACGTCACTGGTTTCGTATGCATCACTTACTTCACCACAAAAACCTCTTCTGTCCAGTTGGGGGTGAAACCTTTATCGAAAACTTTTTGCTTGAACTTTGTGATTCTCACTCTGTCTCCAACTTTGAATTTTGCCACGCCACGTTTCACCCAGAGTTGGTCCTCAAAGAGATTTGCGAAAACTTGTCTCTCATTCTTTATCAAACTTGCTTCCACTGGAGTCATGCCAATGCTTGAATGTTTGGTGTTGTTATAGTCATTCACCACTTTCCCCAGTTGATCAAAATAAACTGTGTTATTCCTAGCACTAAACATTTTCCAGATCCGGTTTTTGATTGTTCTGTTCCATCTTTCAACCACAGATGATTTTTCTTCATTTTGAGTTGAATAGAGTTCCACGTCATTTTCACCCATCAAAGTCTAAACAGTTTTGTTCCAAAACTCTTTTCCTTTGTCAACCCAAATCATCTTTGGTTTTCGTTCCTAGAAGATGTTCTCAAATGCATCAGCCACTGATTCTCCTCGTTTGTTCTTCAAAGGCCGAATCCAGCCAAACTTGGAGAAGATATCAATCACCATCAAGAGATACCGGATCTCTTCATTCCATTCAGCATATTTTCCCATTTCAACCAGATCTGCTGCCCATATTTCATCAATTCCTTTAACAAAAACTCGTCGGTTTGGAAACTTTCTTCGGACTGGCTTATGTAACTCATTTGCTAGATTTTGAGCCCAGTCATCACTCAAAATCTCTTCCCGTTTTTTGGCACACCCAATCCAAGTTTTTGTTTCGTGTTGATCAGAAATCTTGCTGTTTGACCCCATTTAGGCATCTCACCATAGGGAATCTGGTCCAATGCAGCAACCATTTGCCTGTCGCAATCACCTTTGTTTGTTTTTCCACTTTTCGTTCGATCGTAACAAATGTCGTGATAAGCAGAAATTTCATCTACTTTATTATACGGTTTATCTATCCATTGCAATACTTCTCCTGTTTCAGGATCATATTTCAACTGGTTCTGCAAAGGATTGTAAGGTCCCATATATTTGTACTTGCCTGGAGTGAATCCAGCTTTTGGTCTTGGTAGTTTCCCTATCAATGCGTGGATATCCACAGCACCACCATCCAAATCTTTTCGGTCGGACTTGTATTTTCTGTTTGGTCGGACGGCCACACTCAGTTGGTTCATCATATCAGACGCTGTTTTTACTAGAAATGGTTTTGTTTTTTCCAACGCAAAATCCACTGCTTTTTTTCTGTGCTTTTTTATTTCGCAGCAATTCATTTGCTCCAAATCTTCCCATTTCAACTGTTTTCTTTTCCAACCAGGGCAAAGCATGTGCCACACCCGTCAAAGCCAGTTCACCAAATCCAGCTCCGCTGACGCCCCCACCTCGTGAGGGCCGACTCAGTTTCCCGATGGCTTTCCCTTCACAAATTTTGTCTTTTTTATTCCACAGGAAGCGCAGTGACAGAAAAACATATTTCCTCCATTTTTTGCAGTCATGTATCCAGACGGTTCCACGCACCCAGTGACGCGTTTTTCTTTTACACAATATGATTCCATTTTCATTCGAAATATTTTTTTATGAACGTTTCATTTTTCATGGGGTCTTTCAAATCAAATACAGCTAGATATTCATAGAAAGACCTGCTATGAATCTCATTCAAGAAAAACAAACAATAATAACCGTATCTGACTGACTCAAGATCTTGAATGGGATGCCCTCCATTGAAAATATACGGCTTCTTCAACTTTCGAGCATATTCCACAAACTCAATTGGAGGTGGCAAACAAAATGAATCGAAATAATAAATCAGATTTTTCTGCACAAATGTTGCAACCCAATGTGTCCCATTCCCAATTGAATCATCCAGATTGATGATGCAGCAACCTGTTCGATGAATATGATCCGTTGAATCTCTTGAAAAGATTCCTTTGAACGCTGGAATTTTCAGAAACTTCACCCAGTCCAGAAGATCAAAATTTGACAAAGGGATATCTTTCCAAAGAGGTTTCATTCCACTTCGCTCACTTCGTTCGCTCCACTCACTTCGTTCGCTTCGCTCCACTCCACTCCGCTTCACAGAATTGCCCCCAACACTGGTATGCTGTTGAATGGACTGTTGTCTCGTAACAGTAGGCCAGCTCCTTTCAGTTGATTTTTTCCCTTTCCCACGTCCTTGTCGCGGCCATTCCCCAATGAATGGAGGAGGTATGAATGGTTTTGGAGCCACTTGCAATCCCGCAGCAGCTTTCCTAGGAACTTACAATCCTGAGCCGAATAATTTCGATGCCAGCTCAATAGCCATCGGGATTCCTATCGCGGCTAGTGTTCCAAGAAGTCCACCATTAATTTGTCGCTGTGTGGGTTTGAAATTTATTCCACTTCCCAGCTTAAGTCCTCTTTTAACAGAATCTAATTGGCTTTTAGTTAACTCTTTGACTCTCCCAAGTTGCGGAAGAAAGTTGAATGGCACGGCAATACCTTTTCCGAATATTTTATCAATCCCCAAGCTCCCCAAAGCACTCAATGCTCCAGTCGCAAGATGTGGAGCCACTTTGGAGACCCCCTTTGTTGCAAATGGAAGCAGCTTCGATCCCAGGGATCAGTCAGAATTTTTCGTCTGGCAAAACCTTCATTATAACGAGCCTGAGCTGGTCGCGCTTCGGTTGTTCCTGTATCTGTATCAGGATAGAAGAACTGATCTTGCCCAACTGAATTGGCATAGGTTTTCGTGTATTTCAAGAGCGTCAAGGCATTCGCTGATTTATTTGCTCTTGAGTTGTTATAGATGGTTTGCCCATTGCATTCTACTTTGATTGATTTTATGAACGTCAGGCCATTCGTTGTCGTGCAATCTTGATTACCGTTATTTGGCCCCGCGGTTATTCCAGTTGCACTGTCAGCTGTTGTAACAAGCTGAAAGTCAACCTCCGGATATGCATTGTACCAATCATTTGGGTTTTCCTCTGAGGAATTATCGACGTTGAAGCAATAATCGCTTTTTGTCTGCCTGTTGTCATTTGCACTGTTGCTATTGAGTGGTGTTTCTAGATCATAATATGTATATTCGCATCTTTTTACGAATTTCGGGTTTCTAAAATTGGCTGCCATTTTATTATATAGTTTTTCTTTTCAGAGGAGGTCGTTATAAACATCTTTCACATATTGGAAATCCACCTTTGGCTCACTTTGTTTTCTCAGAAGTTCCCAATTTCTTTTCCTTTTGTTTCCGGGGCCACGCTCGGTTTCTTTGTCGTGAATTTATCATAATTTTTTTCACCAATGACTTGTCCAGTCTTTTCTCCAACTTTCTCTGCTCCTTTTTCAACTAATTTTTCTGCCGCCTTTGAAGCTAATTTTGAAGCTGTTTTTCCTGTTAATTTAGCTGCGAGTTTCGAGAAAAAACCCGCTCCACCCCACGTGATTTAACCTGTATCAGGATCTCTTTCTCTTCTTTCATCGATTTTTAATTACCACAGTCAAAGAAATATCAATATCATTCAAATCAACTTCTCGGTCTTCATCATCAGTAATGTAGAAGGTGACCTCAGAAATATACGGAGAGTTTATTTGATGCACCAAGTAATTTATTGGTGGATGAATTTCAAATGGCAATGATCTGATTTTAGTGTTGGTTGAGAACGTGTAAAGCGCATTTGACCTTTTCCCGGAGATAATTGAATCGCTCAAAAGACTACATCTGAGATAGAGATTGTCAACACTGTTTGATATATTTGGAAAATTCGTTCCGTAGCCACTAGCTGTCAGTTTAACTGCATCAAATCCCAACAAGACGTGAAAGTTTCCACTGTTTGCAAAATCAATTTGAAAGTTCTCTTGCAGTTGAATGAAAACTTTGAAAGTGGTAAAATCAAACAACACATTTATACCAGTTTTTCCAATGCTTTTGTGAATGAATTCGTTGATGTCTTCATTGTCATAAATTCCTGCAGGAAAGGTTATTGTTTCCCATGTCTTGCCCTTGTCTTTTGAAATCACCAACTTGTTGTTGTCGTATTTAGGTCTGATATTATGTCAGCTTGCAGTCATGGAAAGATGATCCAAAGCCATATAGTGCGGTTTATTCTCTTCCAGCTGCAACTCTGGAGAAAACCTCGTTGTGAAATTCCCTGGTTTATTTTTTGGGTTTTGTTTTCTTGCATCAATTGATTTAAAGACAAGTACTCGATTTACATCCATTATTTTAAATACTTCTGATAAAGTTCTTCATGCATTGTTCTATCGATTGCTCCGATTCTCAAGAGTTCATCATTTATTTGGGAAAGATCATTCCTCAAGACAGGAGAATTGTTTCCAGCAACCATTGAGCCAATCAAAATCTTCATCCGATCTGCCAGCTCTTCTGGCTTTTGATAGAAGACAACGCTGGATCCAACCATCCTTGATTTACCTGAGGATTTGTGAGGTGGCATATTTGACAGTGTGTTCAAATCGTTGAAAATCCTCACGGCATTCAAGGAATAGTTCTTTTTCGGGTTGAATCTTTTTGTTAGCAGGTCAATGAGTGATTTATCCGCATCTGCTCGATAGACCAGTTTCCCACCTCGGAAGGCATTCAGTTTCATTTCATTGAAAAGTTTGGGAACATCAATGAGAAGTCCACCATAGTGATCGTTTTGAATCTTGAAGGCATTTCTTTTTGGTTGTTTGTACTTTCGAACGCCCGTTCCTTTTTGTGGTGTTACCAGTACTTCTTTTTTCCCCTTTAGTATCAGATTCAGTTTATCTCTATATTTATCTAAGCTGGCGGCTTCAGCCTCTAATGTTTCCAACCTATCCTGCTCTTGAGGAGTTAAACCTTTTTTGTTTTCTTTCTGTCTCAATGAATATAATTTGTTACTCAATTTGTTTTTTCTAATATCAGTATAAGCTTTTTTAGCCCTGTCAATCTGGTCGCTTGGTAACCATAAAAGGGAGTCTAACTTCGTTAAATTATATTTTTGAAAGACCTTTTTTTCTTCCTCAGAAATACCTTTATAGACATCAAAATTCACGCGGAATGGTGATTTTGTTGAGCTGGAGGCGGCTGCTCCCTTTTCCCCTTCAGCATCCTGTATTTGGGCCAGCTCTCCAAAACCTTGAACCAAAGCAAGTTGATTTTGTTGGAGTTGTTCAATCACTGCATCTTGTTTCGCATCTGTCTTCTTCTGTTGCTCAAGCAAGGGTTCTCTTAGGGTTTGGAAAATAATCACTCATAACGATATCACGCACCTGTTCTCGGTCTTTCACCTCATTCTTCACCTCTGTGACGGCTTTTGTGATTTGATACCCTTCAAATTCTCTACCGACAAACTTTCGTATGTTGTTAAGATCCATTTTAAATGATTAAACAACATTTTTCTTTGGAGATAAATGATATCATAACACTTAAAATGAAGATTCCATATTATGATTGAAACGCGAGCGGAGCGAAGCCAGCGAACCGAAAGTACTGTGATTTCCTTGATGAAGATTTCCGAATGCTCATTGCGGGTCAAACCCGTTGCGGAAAAACAAACACGCTTATGCATATGTTGCGAAAACCTCTCGTCTTCTATGATAAAATTTATTTCTACTCTCCCAATCAACATCAAGACAAAATCGTTGATCTACAAAAGTTGATGGAAGGTGTCAGCCAAAAAGTCGGATATCCAGTTCTCGAGCTGCGCGGGCCAGATGACATCATGAATACCTCAGATTATCCAAGCAACAATCGGAAAGTCGTCGTGTTTGATGACCTCATGAACTCATCCGATCGAATTCAAAAACAAATCGCCAATCATTGGACAGATGGAAGGCACCACGGAATCAGTCCAATTTATCTTTCCCAGTCCTATTATGATGTTCCACAAAAGATTCGTTTGAATTGTTCACACATGCTGCTTTATCCACCAGCAACAAAAACTCACCTCGATATCATTGCAAAGGAGAATTTGATTGACCCCCATCTTTTCAGTAGATTGGGGCCATTCGAATTCCTTTTCCTTGACAAAGAAAAGAGAAGCGTTGCTAAAAACTTTGATGAACCTGTTTAAAATGGGAATATTCAACAATATAGAACGATACACAGGTGTTGATATGAGGGAATGCATAACAAATTTCAACCAACAAGTTCAACAAGGTGGTTTGAAATTAGACGTCAACAATAATTATGATATCCAACAAAAACGACTGGCTAATGTTGCCGAAGGAGTTGACAATGATGACGCGATTACAAAACATCAAGTTGGCACGCTTGCAACGCAGTTGCGGGCAGATTCACTTCAGGTTGATGGTTCTTCGCATATGACTGGGGATCTTGATCTCAGGGGACAGAAGTTGGTCAACCCCGGGGAAATAAAAATGAATCGCAAACTGATCACAAATTTAGCCACAGATGAAGACAATGATCTTTCTGCTGTCAATATGATCACTCTGAAACGATTTCACCCAAATGCGCCAGCACCAACGCATGAAGTCACGAAGGATATTGATTTGAAGACGTTGTTTTCTGTCAAGAATGCCAAACAACATGATTTCTCGTTTTATCGCACAAACTACAACACTCTGATGCCTTTCGAGAACATCCGGAACATGTTTCTCAGTCGCAAAGAAGAATTCCCGATGGAGGTTCAACTCGACATGAATCACCACAGCATCACTAACCTCAAAGACCCGAAGTTTGGGGGAGAAGCGGCGACAAAAACATATGTGGATGGGCAGACTGGAACAAAACTTTCCCTTTCAGGTGGAACAATGACTGGGGAGTTGAATATGAACACCTTTACAATCACAAATCTGCCAACTCCAGAGGTAGGTGCTGATGCCGTTCCAAAACAATTTGTGGATCTGCAGAAGCAAGATCTGGAAGCCAAGATCACGAAATCCGCGGATGACTTGAAAACATTCGTGAATCAGTCTCATATCACTTCAACCTCCCACCCAAATGACGCATTCCGCTATCTCATGGAAGATGTGGATGAATCCAGTTCTGAACATATATGACAGTGACTGGAATAACGGATTTTTCAAGTTCGCCGCATCTTTTCAATAAGAAGGCGTATGATTTGCAAATAACAAAAGACGACAGTAATCTATACTCTGGGAGACTTGGGTTCAATATGTATCAACTTCCAGAGGGATAGTTCACGATTTGCATTGAATTCTTCTCCGCGTCAATGGATGGTGTTAGTGTTAATGTCGTGAGCACCAGCCTGAATATTAATCAACAATCAACAAAGAAGTTTTCCACTTATACCAGATCCATTGTGATTGATTTGGGGTTGGATTTGGAGAAGTTTGAGAGAAAATATGAGTTGCTGTTTGAATGATTCATTTCCTTGGGAAATGAAGCTTATATATACTCTGGAGCGAATTCATCGTTCCAATCCTCTTCCTCATCGTTCACCTCGTTCCAATCCTCTTCCTCATCGTTCGCCTCGTTCCACTCCTCCTCCTCATCCGCACTCTCATAAAATACTGCGTCGTCACCCCAAATTGCATCCTCACCTTCTATGTCAGCGAACTCTAAAGCTTCTTTATCATGCCACCATTTTTCACGTAGTAGAAAATCTCGACGAAGTTCTCTTTCCCTATCTTCACGAAGTTGTTCAAACTCTTCACGTCGTTTGAGCTCTTTTTCCCATCTGGCTGCTGCGCTCTTATCAAACTTTTCACGTTTTCTTTCTTCTCGTCTTTCAACCTTCCATCTCGCAATAGGCAAGAGAGACCTGTTAGCTGCTTCACACAGTTTAAGATAAACACCTTCACCAGACTTATCCCGTGTGACTTCGGCTATGGATCTTTCAAACTCTTTACGCTTGTTATAATCTTCCCGTCTTTTGGACTCTTTGCGTCTGTTTTCTGCTTCCTGTCGCCCAAACTTTTCACGCCTTGATTCGGAAATGCCAGGTAAACTACGCCTTTCTCTTTCATTTCTTTCAAACTCTTCACGCTTTTCACTTTCATTTCTATCAAACTCTTCACGCTTTTCACTTTCAGTTCTTGGTTCTTTACGTCTTTTCATCTCTTCACGCCTTTTATATTCCGGTTGTTCCGTTTCACGGAGTCGTGAAAGAAAATCTGCCTGTCTTTTAGCCTCGTTGCCTCTGTATTTTGCTTCGGTTTGTTCACTCTTTTCCTCAAATGAGATTCGTTTTCGTTCGTGGACCAATTTATTTGGGAGGGAAAAAAATGAAAAAAAACTTTGAAAAAAAATAATCCCAAGTAAAATGGACATGAAAGACTTGAAAATAAATGAAATCAAAACCGAAGCACCGACAATGAAAAATACCAGCCATCCATTTGTGGAAATTCCTCTCCGGTTCCAAGAACGACCTATCACCATCCAACTGACCAAATGTTGTTTCAAAATATTTCAAAATGAAAACGGATTTTCATTGGCAATCAACCTCGACCAATCTCCTCCTGAACTCAAAGAAAAGTTTCAAGAGATCCAAGAACAAATCAGAAAGTTAGCCATGGAAAACCAGCCTGCAGTGAAGAAACTGAATTGGCGATTTGGAAAATACTCAGCCAATGATTTCAATCTGATCAAAACGGATCGAAGTGAGATGGAAAAAGTTCGGGGAAAGCTGTGGACAACCACGAAAGGAAACATCTCTGTCCCATTCTCGAAATTCGGTGAAGGAGAAATTGGAACAAGAAAATCCATTCGGTTTGATCCTCATGAACACATTGGAGAAAAACTGACAGGGCATGTCATCTTCCGCATTTCACGCATCTTTTGCGGGACTTGCCAATCCATCACATGTTCAATCAATTCAGCTTTTGTGTCAAAATTCCATGGCAGCGCTTCAGCGTTTGATAACTTTGAAGATAATGAGGAGGAGTGGTAAGTTTTTCATTTCTTGGAAATGAAAAGATGGTTCAAGGGTTTTCTGACCTTTTCATGACTTTTGCATGCAGTCGTTTTTGTCGCAAGTTGTCAATGAAGATTTGCAAGTCATCTCGTATCCATGTGATTTTGTGAGAAAGTTCTTGTGCGTCAAGGAAATGATTCTTCTTCTTGAGGACTTGGTTGAAGAAAACCGTTTGGGAGATGTTGAATTTTGAAAACACATCCTCAATATTGAAAAAATCAACATCATCAATCCTTATAACTGGCCCCACATCAATCTCTTTCTGAATGTGAGTAGTAATAAGACGTACTCTAGCTCACTTTACATCACCCATAAAAGTATCGAATTTTGCCCGTTTCATTTCCTCGTTAAATTTCTCAAGATTTTTTCAAAAAATCCTCGTTAAATTTCCAAAATTGTCGTTAATTTAGTGTATTTTGGAAATTTTCCTCGGTAAAAACCCAGTGGGTAACCATCTTGCCCGTTTTTGAGAAAATTCTGGCTCATTTTCCAGATAATTCACAACTCGCGAGTCACGAGCTCACTTTCCAAAAAACACACACATCCCCTCACGAGCCATTCACATTTTTGAGGAAGTAAAGAAGCACACATACGAACGTGTGAACAGAGACTATCCCAAAGAGATACCACTCAAGCAACACTGGCGAGTTCCATGGAAGAAAAAAAATCGCCACTACCTAAAGAGACTACCTCAAAGAGATACCACTCAAGCAATGTTAGTGAGTTGGAGTGAGGAATTTTTATATGTAAAAAAAATGGAATTAAAGAAATAAAAAGTATATAATAAAAAGCAATGGGAAGAGGAAGGACTGGTACTGTCACTCAAAGCAAATCGAAGATTGATTATGCCAAACGTATCACACGATTTATTACATATAATGATGGAAAAAAGAAAAATAATGAGATGATGGAAATTGATATAGAACAGGTGAAACGTTTGAATCCAAAGGATTTGGTCAAGTTTCTTGTACTGAAAGATGCTAAATGAACATATATAATTTCATCTCTAAAAACTAGAGATGAAAATGGAATTAAAGAAATAAAATATACTTAATAAAAAGCAATGGAAAAGCGCTCGAAAAGCACACTCAAAGAATTGCAATTTTTAGCAAAAGAGATGAAAATCAAGGGATACTATCTAATGCGGAAAGCAGAATTAATTGATGCGTTAGATGCTGTTGAAAGACAAGAGCCTGTGAAATCACCAAAGCGTAAAGTTTTACATTGTCTTCACGGAAGAAATAAATACAGTTGTAAAGAGTGTTCAGGAGCAAGGATTTGTGAACACGGTAGACAAGAGTATACTTGTAAAGAATGTGGAGGAAATGGTATCTGCATTCATTGGAACATCAAGTACTATTGTAGAGAATGTGGAGGAAACGGTATCTGTTTACACGGTAATAATAAATATTACTGCAAAGAATGTGGAGGAAAGGGAATCTGTAAACATGGGAAAAACAAACGATATTGTGTTGAATGTGGTGGAAAGGCTGTCTGTAATCATGGTAAAATCAAAACCAAATGTAAGGAATGTATAGAAGAGATACGAAAGCGGTTAGAGAAATTTGACGATATTGAAGAAATTGAAATAAGCGGAAGCGAAGATTAAAACTAATTATAATTTCAACTCGCGTTTCACGAGTTGAAAAAAATTGTCTTAAAGAAAATAAATATACTATATAACAAACATGCAACTGACAAGTCTTTCAAATCTCTGCAAAGAAAATATTACTTTCCACGAAGCTGTAACATACACGGTGAAAAACACCGATTCAGAATATCAAAGGATTAAGATTGAAACCAATTATCCTAATAACAAGAAAGGACCGCTAGTGATCGAATCACCATTTCTCTTCAGTTTTGGAGTGAATGAAAGAAAGGATAAAGTAACTAACGAGGTAGTCGGTTACTCTATTCCAGTTTGTTTATGGAGTAAAGAGAAAGAACCGACAGCAGAAGAAAAAGAGTTTTTTAAGTGTTTAACATTTCTCGAGGATATCTGTTTTGAACAGCTAGAAGACACATATGGTCCGGAAATAGCGAATAAATTAAGTCAGCTTTTATATTTCAAACAACTCGAGTATACTGATAAGAAAGGTAAGAAGAAGGTAAAGAGAGATGAAACAAAATCACCGGTATTATATGCTAAACTGATATATTCGGAAAAGTCAGATAAGATTTTATCGCTATTCACAGCGAAAGGAAACGAGAAACCTGATCCGCTCGACTATCTTAACCAATATTGTAAAGTCAAATTAGCTTTGTTAATTGAAAGCATTTACATCAGTGACAGCGTCGTTTCGATACAGATGAAAGTTCACGAAGCATATGTTAAACCGCTAAAACAGAGACAAGCGTTGTTAGCTATAGAAGAAAGTGAAAGCGAAGATGAAGAAGATTAAACTTAAATAAATCAATTTCAAGTCGCGTTTCACGACTTGAAATACCACAGCATACGTGTTCATTGAGCTGAAACGCCGTCACGTTCAGTGAAAAAATATCCGGTGACGTCATCAAATAACCAGTTGAAAGCGGTTTCAACCGGTTGAAAATAAGCATGAGGCAATAGCAACAAAGGCTTAACACACCATTTGAAGCAAAGATGGACAGCGACAGGATGCTTCGAGATGTTGAGCAAACTTTCTGTCAACTTCGAGCAAAATATCCTCGAATTCATCTACATCTTCGAAAATGTTATGCAGAAATACAAGAAAAAGAAGAAGCGTCTACAAAGAAGCTGACAAACGATGAAAATCAAGACGCTTTCGAAGACATCCATCATATGGTTTTACAATACGGTATATTAGCGCTTAGCGATCTATTTGAAGTGTATCCGAGACTAAAATATTGTGCTTTACCAATCCGTACATTTATGTCAAATTTGAAAACTATTAGAGAGGTTTGTGAAGAAGAAAGTACATTCTGGAAACACGTTTCTTAAGCAGTTATCAAAGGTCAACTGAGAAACAGCGTTGCCTATTTTGTGAATTTAATTAACTGAGAAACAGCGTTGCCTATTTTTGTGAATTTAATTAACTGAGAAACAGCGTTGCCTATTTTTGTGAATTTAATTAACTGAGAAACAGCGTTTCCTATTTTTGTGAATTATTTATTAGGTTAACTAAGTGAAAATAAAATGAAGTGAAAAAATAAAATGATGACTCACTCTTTGTATTTCATATTTTATTATACGACTTGTATAATAAATTTCACACGCATGCGCATACGCATGTTACACTCCCTCACCTTGAAGGATTCACGTTATGAATATTCTCTCATATTTCTCTTCAATCCTATCATTAGAAAGCGTACAAAGATCGCTAATCATATCATCGATTAATCTCATCTCATCCACAAACGAATCGTGATCGAAATGTTTTCCCCGCATACAAGAACGTAAGTCAATCAATACTTTCTGATACGTTGTATATGCATGTTTACTCATTTCAATCCTTCGATTATAATTCTTGTAATCGGCGTATGTTTTCAATAACAATCCAGCACCAGCAATAACTCCTAGCGTAATCGGGTTTAGCGTAACTCCACCGGCTATTGTACCGCTCGCAATAAGAAATGAACTACTCAGTTTACAGAATAGATTCATCCGTTTGAAACGTCTATAAGTCTTTTTATAACACCACCACTTCTTATGGTAAAATCTGTAAAGAGCCTTAATCTCCAACAGTCTCTCCTCATCAATCGAAGTATCGATATGATTGAATGTGAAAATATCTCGCTTATGTTTCATATTTTAAAACTATAATAATAAAATTTTAAACATAAAATGATTGCAAGCGTTTTCTTTCTTGTCTCTTTTATAAATGAACATATCTTTCAAGATTTATCTCCTCAATGGCTCAAGGAATCTCGAGAGATCGCTAGAGAGGTTGTAGAAGCACTTGAACACACTAGTGTGTGAAAGATCGTCTAATTTATTATACGCTACGTATAATAAATTTTTATGAGAAACTTAAGAGATCGGTTCAAGTAGAAGATTTACCAAACATTTATTGATTGCAGGGGTAGTACCCTGATCACTTTGTACTCTCACCCGAAATGTATCACACTCAGTCAAAATAATATCTCTATCCAGGTGACAGACCTGCTTCTTACCACCCTCTCCTCTTCCTATCACATTGTTTATCAACACAAAAATAGGAGGGTATGTTTCAAGCGTATCGAGGATCTTAATACAACATTTTACAATTTTACAATTTTCTGGAACCATTTCTTCTTCTTCCTCTCCTAAAAATAGAGCAAATGTTTGGTTCGTAGTTTTCTTGTAAAGACCGTTGATAAATACACCACAACTGTTGAGACTTGGTGAATTGATAATTGCATGATTATTCATATCGAGTGTAGTCTGTATTAGCATTTTCCCACCTTCCAAAATATAAGGAGTGTCGTAAACACTGGCTGGTACATCTGAATGGTTTCCTTTTATTCCGTAAATTATAAGGTAAGCTTGAGCTTGCGAAGCTGATGTTGGTGAGCCACTACATTTTAAATCAACCCTAATATATTCCGGCGGTGAAATTTTCCACTTATGCATGTTTACAATGCTTCGACTGTAATTAGTAAAGTTTTTTGTTGATTGTTTATTTATATTGAGAGAAGTCGATTGAACATCGACGCTGACGCCGCTCATCGTAGGTGGGATAAATTCGATACAAACGGTATATTCACCCTCTGGTAATTTATACATATTAAAACCGATTCTTGATGAGTAGCTATTTAGCGGATGCTTGTGTAATAGCAACGCATAAACTTTTCTGTTTAGTGTATGCGGCGACTCTACCAAATCGACTATTCCGGTGACGGTAATATCATGCTCGGATGAGCTTTCATCAACATTTTCCATTATGTACCGGAACTCATCTTTCAAATTTGATGAGTCACTGATATGTGATTCGTCAACATATTTTTTGAGCTTTTCTTCTACCTCGTTTGTATGAACTACCACATCCCCTATCATGAGATTGAGTTTTCTATCACTACCGTCCACATAAGATTTATTACATGCGTCGGAACTGTTTTGCGGATCACCGAGATTGGTAATCTTATGGTTTGACATATCTAAATCTTCACCGGACGGATTACTCAATTTATCGGAAATTATATGATCCACGTATCTTTTATTTGCTCCTTGGTCGGCGACCGTCGGGTCCTTTACATTGTAAACCGTATTGTTACCCATATCCAAACTAGTCTCCATCGGAAACGTCTCTTTGCGAGATAAGAAAATATTTTTGACATCGTTGTAAGAGACAAGATTGTTATAATTTACTCCTAAATCGTGATATGATTGTTGTTTCGAATGGATAACATTGAAACGTTGCTTTAGATCGATATTTTTCACAACCTCATGTGTAGGTTCGGGAGCGTTAGGATGAAATTTTTTCAGAGTTATCATATTGACAGCGCATAAATCGTTATCTTCATCCGTGTCCATGTTTACGATTAGTTTTCTGTTCATGTCGATCTCTCCGGGAAGAATCAATCTATTTCCTCGAAGATCTAAATCACCGGTCATATGAGTCGATCCATCAACAAGAATAACATCTGTCCGATCTGGTTTCCTACGTAGTTGCACGTCCATCTGATGTTTTGTTATCGCATCATCATTTCCCACTCCTTCACCAACATTTACAAGACGTTTTTGTTGAATATCGTAATTGTTATTGACATCTAATTTCAAACCGGTATGAGCATGCACTTGTTGATTAAAATTTTTTATATATTCCGATATATCGAAATTACTGTATCTTCTGATATTATTAAAAATTCCCATACTCTGTTATTCTTATTACATATAATTTTTAAAAAGTCTCATCAAAGTTCTTAGCAACACTTTTCTTTTCTTTGTCTAAAAATAAGAATTCATATGGACCAAGTTTATCAAAAAGAACCGGATCTATTAGATTTTCTTGCGCAATCAGATTTAAATGTTTTTTAGTCGTCGGTGGATACAAAATCATGTGGGAACAGTTCTGCCGTAGTTTCTGAGGAACATCGTAGTAGGACTGAGATAGATAGATCGGGGAAATTTTATGATGTCGACCATCTGTATAATGATTGGCGATTTTGTTTTGAACTGCTTGGGGAGCGTTAATAAGATCATCAAAAACCACCACCTTTCTATTATCGTTCGGATAGTCTGTCGTATCCATAATATCATCTTCTCCGTAAAGTTCTAAAATATCGTATCCAACTCTTTGACTGGCTTTTTCCATTAATTTCTGCAAGTCTTGAATTTTATCCTGATGTTGATTTGGTGAGTATAGATAAATCTTATCATAATAAATGAGCGGCTTTCTAAGAATATGCATTAAGGTGTTTGTTTTTCCACATCGAGTTTGACCAGTTATCAACATACGAAAATCTTCATTAAGAAAATCATTCAGCGAACGATTATTATCGTTACTTTTTACGACATCGTAATTCGGAATTTTCATTTTATTTAATAAGGTAGATAAACTTAAAATGTTTATTTTACAGATATTTAAAAATAACTTAAATGTTTATTTTACAGATAAATTAAATAACTTATATGTAAAATAAATTATGGATCTTGATAAGATTAAAAAATATGCAGATTTAGAATTTGAAGGATTCAAAATTGCTAAAGCAGTTACCAAAGTAAAGAATGAGGTTAAAAATAAAGAACAGGTTCGCGATGTTGTGATGAGTGATTATTTTAAAACTCTGAGAGAACCGCTAATTGAACAGCAACGCAAAACAGATGAAAAACAGGACAAAGTCATTCAGCAATTGAAAGAAAATCAATTGGCTTTGACCAGCGGTTTCAAAGATTTGGTTGAAACCAATAAGGATATTTTAACATTGAATAGAGAGCTACCATTTCCTGGTGGTGACCAACCACCAACGGAAATACCCGCAATACCACCACCATCGGCTAAAGTAATAACCGCCGAACCGAATAAGATGTTCACAGAAAGCGAATTAGAATTTTTGAAAGAAACTTTTCATGAACCTAATGATCTACTTAAAATGAGCGATCAACAGTTAACTGAAACTTATAATGAAGCCAAAGATGAAAACAGAAGTGTTGGAATAAAGATAGGTGGTTTGAAAAGAAGAAAACCAAAGACAGAAGAAGAAAAACAACAACTCGATTATGATCTGAAAACATATGAAAGAACAAGGAATATAATAGAGAGATATTTAACAACGATTAAGAATGTAAAAATTTTACCGCAATATACAAAACAAAAACAAGGTGAAGGGGTACGCAAGTACAAACAACCAAGACGAAACGCTTACAAAATTCAAAACAATCAATATGGTGATCTATCAATCGACATGCCCAAGCTAATGAAAGATCTGAAATTAAACGTCTATAATCAATATGGAAAATTAATTTATCAAGCCGATGCTGATAAATCTCTAATCGATTTACTAATGAAAAGATACAATCCTAAAACAAGATATAGCATGAACGCTGTAAAAGTTTTTAATGATCTAAATATGTTGAGTAATCTACCTCCTCATAAATCATCTGGTAAATCGAAAATGATCGGTTCAAGTATAGTTTATTATGATGATCCTAACAAATTGGCAGACAGAATGAAGATAATAATCGGTTCGATGGCTGCCGGTAATAATTCACCTGTTTTGAAAAATGATTTATCACAGATAATCGATGAGCTGTTAAGAATAGGAGCGATAGATAAGACAGCTCATGAGAAATTGTTTAAAAAATATATTCATGAGAAATTATAGCGTGATTAAAATTTTAAAGATTTATTATATGATACATATAATAAAATGGATCGTATAATGAGATGGATGCGAAAAAAACAAAACAGTTATGATGAACCAGTAAGGATCTGTACGATGTATACTCCTGAGTTGAGAATGAATGATAAACATTGTTTTTTAGAAGTGGATCATATTGACATGACTGCGACCTGGCATAACATTCATCCTCAATATGACATCTATTCATCTGTTTTGACAAATCAGTTATCAAAATTCATCGATGGACTGATAAAATCAGGGGAACTCGATAAAAGAATTCATGAGAAAATGTATAAGAGAAAATGTATAAGAGATATATAGTATAATTTTAAAAAATAAAAAAGGTTTTATTATGCAGATCGTATAATAAAGATGGATGTTAACAGAACGCTAGTTTTCAAATCTATAGATGCAAGAAAACAAAATCCTAATAATAAACCTGGAAATTTTACTGTAAGGTTTACTCCTGAGTTGAGATTGGATGATAACAAGCAATGTTTTTTAGCATTGGATCATCTTAGTATGACTGCGAGTTGGCATAACATTCGTCCTCAATATGATAACGACAAACTAAAAATATCAAAAGATAAAGGTAAAACATATGAAACGATTACTTTTCCATCAGGGGTTTATGATTACGAAGATATAAACAATCATATCCACAAAACGATTGGAAAAATACCCAACACAGAAGAATATGGAATTAACGTATTGTTTGATCTCACAACTTACAAGGTATTTATTCAATTATCTACCGATTATTACATCGATTTTAGTGCGAGTGGAAATTTTAATATTTTACTCGGATTCGAATCGAAAGTTTTAACGAGCACCGCCTACGGGAAAAATTTCCCTAATATCAGTAACAGCATCGATAATCTTTACGTAAAATGTAGTTTGTTGAGCGATTCGATCGTTTCAGGAAAGCGAAGTAATACGCTATTCACGTTCTCAACAAATACAAAAACAAGGTCTTTACCTTTTGAAATCTACCCGAGAGTGAATTATTTATGGCATAAGATAAATAGAAAAGATATATCTGAAGTAACCTTTTACTTGGTCGATGATGAAGATAGAAATGTTGATCTGAACGATATCGATATTTCCATAACCGTAGTGTTAAAAGAAGTATAATTTTATTTATATAAATTAAAACAACTTGGACGGTTTACACATGGAAGAACAAAGAAGAATAAGAGATTTTGATACGGGAGAAATTTCTTATATTAATGGTTCCGGTTTCTCTGATATTTTTGCAAAAATCGGTAAAACTATAACAGGAAAAACAGCAAGTAAATTAGCTAGTAAAGCAGCAGAAAAACTTATTGAAAAAGGTGCTGAAAAGGTTGGAGAAGAGAGTGGTAAACTTCTTGGTGAAAAGATCTATGACAAGTTTTCCACCAGAGGTAAAAAAGAACCTGCTGCACCACCGGCACCAACACCACAAATCTCAGGCGAAACAAAAGGAGTTGATATTATTAAATTTTTAAACGAAGAAAACGCAAAGAAAGAGAAGAAGGAAGATAAATTTCAATATATTAGAAATATCGTAAATGATTTGATTTAATTTTAAAAATAATTTCTTATTATAATTCATAATAAGAATGAGTTTCAGAAATCCAGAATTGGTCAAACGATATGAATACGTATCCTTCGATTTAGAAACACCGCTAATCGATAATGTCGCAAATAATAATAGACAGGTTAAGAATAATTATCGATTCACAGTTGATAACTCTTCAGAAGCAAATCCGATCGATTGGTATAACGCTTATCTGGAGGTAGATTTCAAACTTGTTACGCTTGCTGATAGTACAACCGGTATAACAGCTGGTCCAAATAACGGTAATCAAGATTGTACCACAACCAACGGCCATACATTTATAAAACAGATTCAGGTTGAATGTGGTGGGATAACGGTTTACAATAACTCAAAAGCTAATGAAACATCGAACGTACTTTCCCTCTTAAAATATACAAAAAGTTATGCGGATACGATCGGTAAAGATCAGTTTTTATATTTAGATTCATCCACAGGAACAACAGAAGCACGACCGGCTCAAGCACTATATAACGAAGGTTTTGCTAGAAGAAAAATTTTGACGGATGCTGCAGCTGTTAACAAAATATCGATTCCGTTAAATCTATACAGCTATTTTACAGCTTTCAAAAATAATCTTCATCCAAACATCAAGACAAATATTCTTATAGAACTTGAAAACGATAGCAATATAATTTTCAGAAAAGGAGCTGCTCCGGACAGTAAAGTGATCTTGACAAAGTTGCGATTGTGGTGTCCAAAAATTATTTTCAATGGCTTAGGTATGAAACAGTATCTTAATGATTATCTGAAACCCAAAAAATGGACCTATTTGAGAGAACATACCGAAATATCACAATCAACCTCTGTAAATAACTCCTTTCGAATAAGTACAGGTATTAGGAGACCGAGGCATGTATTTTTATGGGTTGTTCCCGATGCAAACTATAATAATCAGGAGCGAAATATATTTACTTTCGATACATTTAGAATTGGGGCCAACAATCGATATTTTGCTAAAGCAAAGTTGTTAATAAACGGTAGTATCATATATCCTCAATTAGATATCTCTTCAAATGAGGAGTCAAGACTTTACAGAGCTTTGTTATCCTACAGTTCCGCTTACAACGACTTTTTAAGCGGAGCAATAATTGACCGGTCAAATTTCAGAAATCTTTTTGGAATTCTATACTTTGATCTTAGATACCAAGAAGAAGATGTAAAAGATGGTACAGTTGCACTTACTTTTGAATATGAATTAAACGGAGACAATCCAACAAATTATAGATTGAATGCTTTAGTCTTACATGAAAAAGAGATAGAGATATACACCGAATCTGAAAAAATATTAATAAAAGCGTAAATCTAATTAAAATTATATTTTGTAAAAATAAAAATGGCTACACCGTATTTTGCATATGGAGTAAATTTGTCTCAAGGACAGTTGCAAAAACTCAAAAAAGCATATGACGATAACTCTCAAATTACGATAAGGTTGAGTAACAGTAATCTGAAAGGGTCGCATGAGTTGATGTTGACAAAAACCCAGATTAATAAGATTATGAGAAATCTAAAAAACGGTACTGGTGCCGATATCAAAATATCAAAAACACAGATTCGTAAAGCGGTAATACAAGGTGGAAGTTTGTGGAGTTCGCTATTATCACTCGGTGCAAAGTTACTACCTTTTGCAACAAAAGCAGCAACAAAGGTGGTTCCTTTAGCAACAAAAGCAGCTACAAAGGTATTACCTCATTTAGCTACAGGAGCGCTAGGCGCTTTAGGAAGTTTAGGTATCGATAAGATTTTTGGTAACGGAATCATGGTACCGTTTGATTTTCTTCCACAACTATTAGCTATCAAAGGATTGACGCAAGGGCAAAAAAATATTATACGTAGTGGTTTACAGACCGGTAGTGGAATAACGTTCAAAGCAACGAAAAGACAACAGAACGGTGGATTTTTAGGAACACTTGCTGCAATCGGAATTCCTATGGCTATAGAGCTAGCTTCAAAACTTTTTGGAAAAGGGCTATCTGTAGGTGTAAGTCCGAGTGAAGGTTATGGATTACAGGTACCGAAATCATCGAGAGGTAGAGGATTACAGGTCACTCCAAGGTTTCCATACCAACCTCCACCTTTTTACGGATCATGGGGTGAAAAAAACCCCAATTTAGGGATGTACCGTTAAGTAATTTTGACCTGGAATTATGGATAAAATATTTAAAAATACCTGATTTCCGAGGTATTTTTTCGAGAGATCAAACGAAAAGTCATATTCATAAAACAGGTTGTTGTATAATTAATCTTGATGATAAGATAGGGAACGGAACACATTGGGTATGTAGTTATGTCAAAAATAAAAATCTCATCTATTATTTCGATTCGTTTTGTTTACCACCACCACAAGATTTCATTGATTATGCTGATAAATTAGGTATGGAATACCAATACAATATCGGTTACCCATTTCAAGCTATAAATTCGGTAAGATGTGGTTATTACTGTCTATATTTTCTTGATAATATTTACAAAAAATCATTTTATGATTGCTTAAGTAGATTCAAAATCGATAATCAAAACTACAATGAAAAGTTTATTAAAAAATATTTCAATTAATTAAAATTAAAAAGTTTATTATACAGTTCGTATAATAAAATGGAACCACCAGCAAATATATATTGCGTCAAGGAACAAAAACATACAAACAATGCTGAACCATCTGGTTATGAGATAGCCTCAAACGGCAGACCTTATTTTTGGTGTAAGTGCGCTAATTGTGATATTAAGAAAATCCGTTTCGTTAAGAAATCTCATTTCGATAAGATTTCGGGAAACTAGTTCAGCCCTCACATGGTGGGGGCTTTCTTGATGTGGAAGGTAGCCATAGTCTTGGAGAGATAGCTATGAAATCAGCTACGAAAGGTCTTTACAATTTAGCAAAAATAGGAGCGTCAAAAGCCGTCAAATCAGACTTTGTAAAGAAAAAGATTAAATCAGGCATTAATAAGTATATAGATGAGGGTTTGGATAGTTTCACAGGAGACTTATCGAAAAGACTCGATCCACTTCACCGCGGTAACGGTTTCGACATTCATAATGCGATTTTAAAACTTCCGAAACCAAAAGGAGGTTGGACATTACCAGGACATAAATATACAGGCCCAGGAAATCCGATACATGAACAGGCATATTGGGATGATGAAGGTAATATTCTTGAAGTTTATGATAAACCTACCGGAAGAACGGATGCTGTATCGATGCAGCATGATGTTGATTATACCGTCTGTGCGAATAAACCAGATCCACGAAAATGTAAAAATGAAGCTGATAGGAAAATGGTGAAAGCCTTGGATAGTATACCATATAACGAGCGACAATATGGTCATGCGCTAGCTAGAAATGTAATAGATACTAAACAAAAACTTGGAATGGGTGCTTCAAAAAACGGAAAAAGCCGCCGAGTAAAAACGTAAAGACGTGGCAAGAACAGTTAGCTGATGAGTTGCATAAACCTATAAGACGGAAGTTTACTCGGCGGCGTGTTATTGTAAACGGTATCGATGATATATGGTGTTCTGACCTTGTTGAGATGCAGAAATTAAGTAAGTGGAATAAGGGATATCGCTATCTTCTCATGGTGTTAGATATTTTCAGTAAATACGGTTGGATTGTACCGTTGAAGAATAAAAAGGGAGAGACCGTTGCAGAAGCGTTCAAAGCAATATTCATGGAAGGAAGAAAACCAAGAATGTTGTGGACTGATAAGGGTAAAGAGTATTACAATAAGAATATGAAAGAACTGTTAGACAAAAATAAGATAACAATATATTCGACAGAGAATGAAGAAAAATCTACTGTTTGTGAAAGATGGAACCGTACGATAAAACAGAAAATTTCTAAGCAAAATACCATCCAAAACAATACTGTGTATTATGATGTGTTACCGAAGATATTGAAAAAATATAATAATACAAAACATCGAAGCATCGGGATGACGCCTGTGGAAGCGTCGAAGAAAAAGAATGAAAGTGCTGTTTTCTTAAATCTGTATGGAAAGATGAGACCAACAGCTACGCATAAACCGAAATTTAAAGTTGGTGATAAAGTTCGAATATCAAAATATAAACGTCCTGTTTTCGATAAAGGTTACACACCGAATTGGACTGAAGAGATTTTTATTATCAATAAGATTCAATACACGAATCCGATAACTTATAAAATAAAGGATGAGATGGATGAGGAGATAACGGGTACTTTTTATGAGCAAGAGTTACAGAAGGCTGTTCAAGACGTTTACCGTATTGAGAAGGTGATTCGACGAGATGCTCGAAAAGGTAAAGCGTTAGTGAAGTGGAGTGGTTATCCAGAAAAATTCAACTCTTGGATAGATCTGAAAGAACTGAAAGACTTGTAATGATGTAAGCTTTTTTTCATTTCATATGAAATACATGAAATGAAAAATTAAAAAAATGGTAATAAAGAAATCTTGAACATGATTCAAATACTTACATATGGATTCACAAACTGTTCAACAGCTTAGGGCAATTGCACGTGAAAACGGTTTGAAAGGTTATTCACGTTTAGGAGGAAGGCGGAGCTGATTAAATTCATTGAAAGTAGATTAAATACTCCCCCACCTCGAGGTATCGTTACTTTTATAGATGAACCTTCACCACCCCCACCGCCACCGCCACATAGACCAAAACCTTATCAGATGAAACCCAAACAAACCCGAAGACAGAAAAGAGAAGAGAAAAACTTTGAAGCGCCTTCGGGGGTTGTTCCGGCGGATAATAAGACAAAAGAGAAACAGATCAAGCGGCTCAAGAAAAAACTCCAAAAGGTTAATAAAAAGTTGAAAAATAACAAAAAGCAGAGAAAACAGCTGTTTTCAAAAAGAGAGCTGCTCAACAACGAGCTTGACACGCTTCGCGTGAAAGGGGTTGAACATAAAGTTTCGTATGAGATAATCAAGATATCTTCAAAGGAAAGTAGAAAGTTCAAATCGTTTTTCGATAAATTCAATGTAAAGATAATAAACCCACGTGCAGCGATGCACGATATCGATATCGCAATATTATTGTTAGAGATCGGATCGAAAGTAATAAGAGAGAGAGAGTTACAAAACGGTGATAAGATCCGTTGGATACTTAGTCATCCGAGTTGGCAAAAACCGGTCAGTACAAAACAGATCACAATCACAGATAACCTTGGGACGGATCTGGTTGAACAGATAGCTAGATTCGTTGAATACAAGGATGTACCGATTAGTGAGGTTGAGATAGAGATTGAGTCGATAATGGTTCCTCGAGGAAAAGGACGATTGCGTGTGACAAAAGACAATGTTTCAAGAAAAAGGTCAGTTATAACGATTAAAAACAGTGATAGTATATGTCTTGCCAGAGCAATTGTAACAGCGGTGGCAAATATTAACAAAGATAGATGGACAAGTTCGCAATTGAAAAACGGATTCAATGCTTCGAGAAAACTGCAGGAAGAGGAAGCAAAGAAACTTCACAAAGAAGCTGAAGTTAACATATCGCTATTTGGGTCTACTCTTGAAGATGTGAAAAGATTTTCTGACCACTTGAAAGTAGAGATTAATATCGTTGATACTGACAAGTTTAATGAGATAATTTTCACAGCCGCTCCTTTTGAAAATGCGAGTAAGATCTACCTTTTGAAAAATCAAAATCATTACGATGTCATTACAAGTATGCCGGGGTTTCTTTGTAAAGATTATTATTGTCATACATGCAAGAAACCCTATGAACATAGAGATAAGCATAGATGTCCGACAAAATGTATCGCTTGTTTCAAATCTTTTCCTGACGGAAAAAAGTGTTCTTTACCACCAATTCCATGCGATAAATGTAATAGATCTTTTTTCGGATTAGATTGTTATGAAGAACATAAACGAGACAGATCAAAATGGGGAAAACCCGACATTGTGTGTGAAAAAGTAGGTAAATGTTTGAAATGCGAGAGAATAATCGTAACTTCAGAAGATAGAGATGGAACGATTCATAACCTAAAGACCCACATATGCGGACATTCAAAATGTTCCAACTGCAAAGCTTACTGCGATTTAACAACACATGAATGTTTTATGAGAAAAACACGATGCAAAGGAGGATATTGTACAGGTTGTACTGAAGAAAAAGTATGTTACTCTTGTCAAACATACACGGAAAACTATATGTTTTTTGACTTGGAATGCATTCAAGAGACAGGTATTCACGAAGTAAATTTAGCTGTGGTACATGATTTTGAAGGAAATGAGTGGGTCTTTCACACAATTGAAGAATTCTGCAAGTTTGTGTTTGAGGAGTATGAGGTGGAGGATGAGAAGGGAAAGAAGAAGATGGAGCAGAAGTATAAAGGATATACCTTCATTGCACATAATTCAAAAGGTTATGATGCTCAGTTTATTTTGAAATGGTGCGTAGAAAATATCGTAAAACCCGATATTATATATTCAGGTACAAAAATAATGTCGATGGAGATCAAGTCATTCAAAATAATATTCATAGATAGTTTGAATTTTGTTCAAACGAGATTAGCAGCGTTCCCAAAAACGTTTGGATTGAAAGAGCTGAAAAAAGGTTATTTCCCTCATTATTTCAACAAAAAGTGTCACCAAAACTATGTAGGTCCGATTCCGAGCAAGAAACACTATGGTTATGATCAGATGAAGAAAGATGATAGAAAAGCTTTTCACGAATGGCACGATGCTCGTGTCAAAGAAAACTATGTTTTTGATTTCCAAAAAGAGCTTATCGATTATTGTAGGTCTGACGTTGATATTCTTCGAAGATCGATGATGATGTTTCGTGAAGAGTTTATCGAACTCGAAAATATCGATCCGCTTCAATATATCACAATCGCAAGTGTGTGCATGACAATTTTCAGAGCTAACTATCTGGAACCAAAAACAATCGCTGTCGTAAAAGATACCACACGACAGGAAAATTATTCGAAAATAAGTATCGCATGGTTGGATTATCTATCTGAAAAACACGGAATTAAGATTCAACACGCTCTCAACGGTGGTGAGAAAAAACTTGAGTGCATCAAGGGTGCACCATGTGTCGACGGTTTTTGCGAAGCAACAAATACTGTCTATGAATTTCAGGGATGTTTTTGGCACGGTTGCAATAAATGCTTCGATTCAGATACGATAAATACCAAAAATCAGATGGATATGAAAACTCTTCATCGTCGTACGATGGAAAAAAATAATAAGATTATCAATAACGGTTATAATCTTGTGGAGATCTATGAGTGCGAACTCAAACAAAATACCGAATTTAAATCTTTCATGAAAAGCGATTGGAAACGTGATTTTGTGGAGCCGCTTAACCCCAGAGATGCCTTCTTTGGTGGTCGAACAAATATTACAAAGCTAACCCATGATTTCAAAGAGAATGAATCGGGTGCGTATGCTGATTTTGTCAGCCTGTATCCAACAGTTCAATTCTACGAGGAATATCCGATCGGTCATCCTGAAAAGATTTTCAATCCCAAAAGGTTTGATAAAAATTGGTTTGGGTTCATAAAATGTAGAGTGATTCCACCTCGAGGGCTTTATCATCCTGTTTTACCGCAAAAGATTTAATGCGGTAAAAGCTGAAAAAGTTGCTGTTTCCTCTTTGTCGAACGTGTGCAGAAACAAAACAACAAGAATGTTATCATTCGAAGTCTGAAAGATCATTTATCGGAACATGGTGTACAAATGAGATGCAAAAAGCGCTTGAAAAGGGATATAAGATTGAAAAGATTTATGAGGTTTGGCATTTCCAAGAGACATCTAGCGATCTTTTCAAAGATTATGTTAAAAAGTTCATGAAGATTAAATTGGAAAGCTCTGAACTTAAAACCGGTCCTGGATGTAGATATGAGTCAGAAGAGCATTTTAGACAGATTGTCAAAGAACGTTTGGGAATTGAGTTAGGGAAAATAGAATTTAATCCTGGAAGGAGGGCAATTGCGAAAATATGTCTGAATAGTCTTTGGGGAAAGTTTGGTCAGCGTAACAACATGAATCAACACAAATATGTAACCGAATCAAAAGAGTTTTACAAAATTTTGCTCGATGATAACATTGAAAATCTTTTCATTCAGTTCCTCACTGAAGACATGGTGCAGATGACGTATGATTTGAAAGATCAGTTTGTGGATAATGCAAACAACACAAATATTTTTATTGCCGCATTCACAACAAGTCATGCGCGTCTAAAGTTGTACGGTGTTTTGGATACTCTCGGAGAACAGGTGCTCGGATTTGATACCGACAGTTGTTGGTATGTACAAAGACCGGGAGGTAAAACAATTGAAACCGGTGATATGCTTGGTGAGCTAACGGATGAGCTTGGAGGTGATAAAATTGTTGAGTGGTGCGGTTCTGGCCCAAAATCTTATAGCTATGTGACGTCAAAAGGTAAAATTACTTGTAAAGTAAAAGGTTTCACACTAAATCACGAAAACAGTCAATATCTGAATATGAAAGGAATGAAGGAAATCATCAACCGTCAGAAAGAAAGAATCACTCTTGTCAATGAGCAGAAAATCACAAGAGATCCAAAAACAAAAGAAGTTTTTAATCAATATCAAGAGAAAGACTTTCGGTTTGTTTATGATAAAAGATGTTTGAATAAAGTTGAAACCGGATTGGATACACTTCCATATGGTTATACCAAATTATTGCGTTTTATTGATCTGGAAAATGGCTCGTGAGGATGTGTGTGTTTTTTGGAAAGTGGCTCGTGAGGGGATGTGTGTGTTTTTTTGGAAAGTGAGCTTCGTGACTCGCGAGTTGTGAATTTTTTGGAAAGTGAGCCAGAATTTTCTCAAAAATGGGTAAGATGGTTACCCACTGGTTTTTTACCGAGGAAAATTTCCAAAATACACTAAATTAACGACAATTTTGGAAATTTAACGAGGATTTTTTGAAAAAATCTTGAGAAATTTAACGAGGAAATGAAACGGGCAAAATTCGATACTTTTATGGGTGATGTAAAGTGAGCTAGAGTACGTCTTATTACTACTAATGTGGAAAACTTTGTTGTCGGATTTTCTTGTGAAAACTGGGTTGGAAATTTCCCTCTTAAGAACATTCGCGATGCCTGAAGCTGAAATTCCAGTTGCAGCCGATGTTTCCCGATATGTGAAAAAAACTTGCTTCTCTCTTCCTTCTTCTTGAATCGAAAACTTCATTTTATTTGGATTTTTTATTTTTCCAAATAAAATGAGACTCAAAGATCTGAGAAATTGGGCCCGTGAAGAAGGAATGCCTGATTATTCCCGAATGTCCAAAGAAGAACTTGAAGAACTTTGGGAAGAATCACAACCAGAAGGACCTAGGCGGAAAGGCTTTGTCCGCTCACGTGGGCCGCGCCTTCGTTCACTTCCTCCTTCAGCCTGGAAAAATACTCGACGCAGTCCATTGAATCGCCAAGTACCAAAAATTCGTGTTCCTGTATTGGTACCGGAAAGACGAGAGTTTCCTGCCAGAGAAATGCCAGCAGTCATTGAAGAACAAAAAGAAACAATTTCTGATTGGCTGAATTGGTTGGAAACGGCTGAAATGCCAACAAGGCAGGTGGATCCCGAAAGAGAAGAATTCAAAAGACGACTTGAAAGTTTGCGAACTATAGAAAGAGCTGCTGCCTTCAGGGGATTTGCGAAATAAATTGTAATCCCAGGTATTCCAGGAGAACTCCCCAGAGAATTTTTCCAAAGGGTGAGGCCGCAAATAGGAGCGCTTATTCGCCAACACACAATGACCAAAGTCAAACTAATTATGAATTGCCTGATGGCTAGAACAGTTTTAGCAACTGGGGAGGTGGTTGAAGAAGAAGCCAACTTTCACTCTCGAGTGATGACAAATCTTGAAGGAACGGACAAATTGGCAGCCGTTGACACGATGACTGACCGAGTAATGGAGAACATGGCGACTTTCCAAATGAGAGGCTCTAACTGGGTATTTGTGAGAGTGAGAGAGTTAGTCATTCCCTTCGCAACCTTTCAACCGCTGCGTGGAAGTTCATGGATGAAACTACCAGCGGGATTGAAGAATAGAAAGCTGTGGTGAATTTGAAGAATGAAGATGAGATGTGTTTCAAGTGGTTCGTGACAAGAGCCCTCAATCCAGTTGATAAAAATGCAGAAAGAATCTCAGTGGAATTGAGGGAACAAAGCAGGGAGTTGGATTGGAACGGTTTGACTTTCCCAACTCCTCTGAGTGACATTGGGAAGTTTGAAAGAAGGAACTTGGGACTGGCAGTGAATGTGTTTGGTTATGAAGGTGGAACTGTCTTTCCTTTGAGAATTTCTGAGAAAGAAGGACAAAACATTGACTTGTTGTGGTTAAAGAAGGTTGATGAGGATAGAAAGAAGAAAACGCATTTCTGTTGGATAAAGAACCTCAGTCGACTTCTCTCAAATCAAGTTTCAAATCATGAAAAAGCACTTGTGTTTTGTCGAAGGTGTTTGAATCACTTTCCCGATAATGATAAGTTGAAACGGCATGAAGAGTCTTGTTCCCAGTTTGAAGCAGTGAAGATTGTCATGCCAGCAGAAGGGAGTGTTGTGCAGTTCAAAAACTACCACCGAAAGATGAAATTTCCATTTGTGATATACGCTGATTTTGAAGCGAGACAACTTCCAATTTCTTCTGTTCAACCGACAGTTGAGAACTCATTCACTGAAAAGTTTCAAAAACATGTGGCTTGTTCATTTGCGTTTCATTTAGTGTCAGACTTTGTGAAGAGAGATCCTGTCTTGTTCCGAGCAGATAATGATGAAGAGGATGTTGGGAAGAAGTTTGTTGAGGAATTGAGTCGGTTTGTGTTGGGTGTGCAAGAGGAGGTGAAATTCCCTAAGAGGATGATCTTTAGCCTAAAAGAACGAAAACAGTTTGAAGAAGCCAGCTGCTGTTGGATATGTGAAAAAGAATTTGCAGTGGATGATAAACGAGTTCGAGACCACTGCCATTTCACTGGGAAATTCAGAGGAGCAGCTCATGAATCTTGCGATCTAAATTTCAAGAAACCTATGTTTACCCCGGTGATTTTCCACAACTTGAAAGGATATGACGCGCATCTCATTGTGAAGAGTTTGGGGTTAACGCTAGGGGATATCAGTTGCCTCCCAAATAATGAGGAGAAGTTCATTTCCTTCTCTAAGAAGATAAAAATTGGGGAAATAGAACAAGGGGGGCTTAAACCACCTAAAATCATTTGGCATGAAATACGGTTCTTGGATTCAGCTGCATTCATGGCAGCGCCTTTGGGAAACTTGGTGAGGAACTTGAGGGATGATGACTTCATTGAAACGAAAAAAGTGTTTGTGCAAAAGTGGGAGTTGTTCAAACGGAAAGGAATCTTCCCCTATGAGTGGTTGGATTCAGTGGAGAAATTTAAGGAGAAAGAACTCCCTGAAAAACAGGCCTTCTATTCGGCGTTGAATGATGAAGGAGTTAGTGATGAGGACTTGGAACATGCAAAACGGGTTTGGTACGAGATGGGAATGGATAACATGGGAGACTTCCATGATGCCTATCTGAAGGCGGATGTCACTCTGTTAGCGGATGTCTTTCAAGAGTTCAGAAAAGTTTGCCGAACTCATTATAACTTGGATCCAGCTTGGTTCTTCACTTCACCCGGTTTAGCATGGGATGCTGCTTTGAAGGAAAGTGAAATTGAACTGGAATTGTTGACAGACCCAGAGATGCTGCTTTTCTTCGAGCGAGGAATTCGGGGAGGAGTTTCAACTATCTTCCACAGGAGAGCAAAAGCAAACAACAAGTTCATGGGTGATGACTTTGATGAAAGTCAGCCATCAAAGTATCTGGCTTATTGGGACGCGAATTGACTGTATGCATGGGCCATGTCAAATCCATTGCCAGTTGGGAGCTTCCAGTGGATGAATGAAGATGAATTGGAAAGATGGCAAGATGAAAGTTGCGTCCTGGAAGTGGATGTGGATATCCCCAAAGAGTTGCATGACCATTTCAATGACTTTCCACCGCTTCCGGAACGACCGATGATGGGAAAGACAGAGAAGCTGATTCCCAACTTGAGAAACAAGCGGAAAATGGTTGTGCATCGTCGACTGCTGAAGCAAGCTTTGGAGTTGGGATGTGAGTTGAAGAAAGTGAGAAGGGGAGTGAAGTTCCGGGAAGAGTGCTGGTTGAAGTCATTCATTGACAAGAATGTCATCTTGCGACAACAGTCCAAAAATGCATTTGAGAAGGATTTCTTCAAGTTGATGAATAATGCAGTCTTTGGGAAAACAATGGGGAACATCAGGAAAAGAAAAGATGTGCAGTTAGTGTGTCAGGGAAAGAAATTCTGCAAGTTAGTCGCTAAACCAAACTTTGAGCATTTCACCATATTTAGTAAAAATCTTGTGGGAGTTCATATGAAACGGACCAAGATGGCATTCGACAAGCCAGTATATGTGGGACAAGCGATCGAAGAGTTTGATGTATGACTTCCATTATGGATATACGAAGAAAAAATGGGAAAAGGCTCAGTTGTGTTTCACAGATACGGATTCGTTGTTATATGAAATTGAAACGGATGATTTGTTTGTGGATATTGCAAAGGATGTGCCAAAGCATTTTGACACGTCAGAGTTTGCTGAAACACATCCCAGAGTTGTTGACAGAACGATAACGCGAATGAACAAGAAAGTATTGGGTTTGATGAAGGATGAAGCTTGTGGGGGAGTAATTGAAGAGTTTGTGGGATTGAGAGCAAAGTGTTATTCCTTCAAAGTGCATGGTGGAGGTGGGACAAAGAAATGTAAGGGTGTGAAGAAACGCGTTGTGAAAAAGCGAATCACGCATGAAGACTATGTTGACTGTCTGGAAACGAAGAACCCACAGATGAGGATCATGAATTGCATTAGCAGTGAAAAGTATCAAATCTTCACCCAGAGAATTAACAAGACGGCTTTGAGTGCGGATGACGATAAGAGATATGTGAAAGAAGATGGAATCAGCACATTGGCTTGGGGCCATTGAAGACTTGGAGAAACGGAACAACGCGATGTGAGTGAAGTGAGTGAAGAAAATAAAGAAGTGATTAAAAAAATGAATCAAAGAAGCGGAGCGGAGCGGAGCGAAGTGAAGAAGAGGTAAAAGCAGCAAAGCTTGAAAAGAAACGAAATCAAGTTACCCGCTACTTAAAACTTAGAGAAGGAATAGAGCATGTTGAGTTATGGGCTTTGGCAAGAAAATTTCATGTGGAGAAAGATGTTCTGATAAATGAAATGAATGTGAAAGTTTATGTGAAAGGATTGACTAGATATGCAACCTTGTAATGAGTGAGAATTGTTTACCTTCAGGTGGAGGTGAGTAGGAATGTGTTGAGTTAGTGGGTAATTTGTTTTGAACGTATTTCTGCTAGTGAAAAATGTGCATTGATTTGGGGAAGTTGGAATGTGTTGAGTTAGTGCATTGATTTGGGAGAGTGGGAATGTGTTGAGTTGGTGGGTAATTTTTTTGGTGTATTTATGCTTGATTGAGGGTAAGTTTTTGGGCGTATTTCTGCTGTGAGCCAGAACCGGCCTTTTCTATCTACTAAAAGGTAAGGAAAGGGCACCATGTCATTCGGAGTTGAAGAATTTATAGCATTTTTATGCGTGAATAATGTTTGGGGTTTCTTTCAATAAAAAAAATTTCAAGCCAATTTTTTTGGCATGTTTTCCTCTGCTTGCACACAAGGCAGGTCAACTTTTTCTGGCGCTCTAAACTTATTATTACGCCTTTTTCGGCAGGCTGCGTTTACTTCATTCATCATGAGCAATGTGCCATAGTCGAACTCAGTTTGACCATCGCCACATTGCCCATAGAAATGGTATGTCCGACTTCGCGACATACATGAGCTCGGATTCTCACGAAATCTCTGGTTACTGGCTGAATTTTTAACGTGGAACGACAAACTAAGACAAAAAACATGCCAACGAAAATGTAGCATTTCACTCGGAATGGAGGTATTTATAGCATTTTTATGCGTATATCATGTTTGGGTTTGGAGAAGAACTGCACGGAGCTTAATACCGACGGTACTATACTGACATATTTTTTGTATTTGAATTTTAAGAAAATATCAAATATCCAAAACTACAAAATTGCTGGGTGGCAAAAGCGTGAATGAACAGTACTTTCTTTGTAGAAAAATTGAGGTTTCACAAAGATATATCTTTGTAAAGTTTTACAAGGTTTTATATAGGTTTTATATAGATATGTTTACAAAGAGGTTTTACAAAGAATATCTACAATCAAGGACAATGTTTCCCTACGCACGCGACAGAAACACGGTACGCGCAAACGGTAAGTGTCCGTTTCCCGACCCCTACCCCTCTTACTATGTTGAGCACGTGCAATAAATATGTTTTGTGGATTCCAACATTGTCTCGGGGGAAGGGGTGGGGGTGGTAAGATGGGCTTTAATCGAAAAACATGGCCTCATTGGTCAGTCACACTAAATTGGTAGTTAATAGAAGGACTTTGTAACATTTGTCCCAAGAACTTTTGTCCTTGATTGTGGCATATCGGGCTCAAATTTGCAGAGAAAGCTAATTGTTCTATGCCATTTCAATATTCGGAGTTGATATTTTTGGATCTCGATTAGAGAATGAGGCGCATGTGCAAATGAGGTAAATATTCGCCTATACGAGCTAATCCGGAGAGTTTATAAGCTCTTTTCCATTTCAAATTTGCTGACGCATGCATATAGGAAGGTGTTTGACGAACGCTTGTTTATATAACAGGTTTAGCAAACTGTATTGTCACAGAGTGAAAATATCCACTGGGAGTATAGTGCGCAAGAACAGACATAATTACGCCAAGCTACCGATATAGTTAATATAGATTTTGGGCAAACAGGTCAACATTTCCAGCAAACGTAAAAATTATGATCCGGATTTTTTAAAAGGTCATATTAAGAAAAGCAACGCTTCAGCAGCGTTTGAATTTTTAGGAACATAGCGCAAATACAGGCCTTGAACTTCTCACAGCAACTGTTTGAATATAATGAGCTTCCATATACAATAAACAAAAGACAAAGCGTTGACAAATCGTAAGTTTTAAAAACAATTCTTGCAAGATATGTCCAAAAATTAAAATATTACAAGGTATGGAAACGAAATATCCCGAGCTAACACAAAAAATGAAATAAAACGCCCTCTCGCCCGACTATACACACCTTCAGTATTCATGTTTAATATTACAAAATATTACCCTTGCTATGGGCACGTCAAAAACTGAAAAATAATGAATTATCGCTATAATGACATAAAGGCAAAAAGATGAAACTGAAAGTGGGACGAAAACAAAAATCCATGCAATTAACGGGGTGTCTCACATTGTCAGACGTCTAACAAATTTATGTTTTGTCCGAAAAAATACATCATAGCATAAGCATCCCTAAAAGCATCGCTTAAAATAAAGTAACATTTCACCAATTTTCATGAAAAAGTTTGAATTACATAGCAACAAGTTGAATTACACAGAAACCACGTGCATGGTCGTCATACATGGATAAAACCTGCTGCAAGTTGTAAACAAAATTCTTACGTAAGTCCAACTACACCGAGCTAACCGACAGTACTACTCTTAAAGAAAGAGTTCTTTTGTTGAACACAATTTCAATTTTTCATTTAAAACTTTCATAAGTTCTTTTACGACGAATTATCTGAAAATTACACGACATACATAGGCCTACTGCAAGGTACAATTTCCAAGTCGCCACTTGCGCCAAATTGCATACATTTTCAAAGGAAACTGTATATGTTTTTCCTTGTAAGACCACAGGATAAAAACACTACACAATTTGCTACTTGATATTTTACAAAACGAAAATGACTATATTGAAACGCCTTTGATAATAAAATAATTGATTTCTAGTTAAATTCAACAACAATTAATATTTAACTGTTCATTTATTTTTTCTCAATTCTAAACTTTCTAACTGTAAAAAATTATAATTTTCTCCGTGTACTATTTCTTTAATCTGCCCGCCTAGAATAGCCTTTACTAAACGCGGGCAGCTAAAATGTAACTTAAAAAAAAAAAAAATAAAGACTTGTTGTTGTTGTTGTTGTTGTTGTTGGATACCCACGATCAGAACAGACCAAATTTAAGGATTTGTATGGAACTTTGCTGTTGATTTAGAAAGCGAACGAAACATGACAATAAACAGCCATAATGTTTACATATCACAAAAAAATGTTGTTTTTGTAACGTTTCTTGGACTGTCCTGGATCCTCAAAGCCACACTTTACCCTGTTTTAATTCATAGTGTTCTCTAACCTAAAATAACTCAAGGGTTAGCCGACGAAAGGAAGCTAAAAATCAGCCTTAATCGATCCAAATCGCTCCAAAACTTCAATCGAGTGTTGATCGAAGACGAAACTTCTCCGTCAAATTGAAATAAAGCTATAAATTAAAGACGGAAACTGAAAGAATAAAACAGAAAACAATACAGTTATGACTATTGCGGGGTATTTATTCTACATTTGTAACTTGAAGAATTAAACAAAAAGTTTGAGATGTCAAGATGTCAGCGGGTGACCAGCCAATATATTCCGCTCTGACCAAACCTTGGATCGGGAACGGTTCGTTTAACGGCTTCAAATGTGACAGGCCGTTGCTTCTCTGTTGCTTCTCTTCTCCTGCTGGGGTGTGTAATTTTGACAGAACGTTTGGCTGAACTACATTGTAACCGGACATCAACGGAGAAAGAATCAGCTGTAAACCGGGTCGTGTTAAAACTAATTAAATATTATCAGCATTAAAGTCATTAACATTAAAGCCATGCCATGAGTGCTTATTATAAATGCAAATTTTACCATATTTTTCTTTTCCCAACAAATTCAGAAGGGGGCGTCTGTAGTGTCTAGCGTCTTGTTTTGTCTAGTACCAACATTTAGCTAATACGTTTTGAGAAAAGGAGAAAAATACCTTTTCTGGCTGCCTAACTGACCATTCTAAAATCCTCGCAAAATTCGAGCGAAAATGGCATGACAACTTTGTCTGAAGTTACATGTAACTTAATTTCGTCTGTATCACGTGCACGTTTATAAACATTTTATTACACTAGCTTGCTCGGTCCGTGTTAGTAAAAATATTAGTCTTGTTATTTTCTTTTTTGCTTGCAGTCACTTTAGTCCCCGTCTCTTGTACTGAACAAGTTAGTCGATAACATCTGTGTATATATCTCAAGATTTTGTTCAATTTTTAATATCATACCGTTAAGATTTGTGATTTGAGGATTTACATGTCACTGCGTTAAATGAGGCCAACTGTAAATGTAGACCGATTAAGAACTGATCTCGATGAACCGTGTTTATGAATCTGAAATCGTATGTTAAAAGTAAAACCGTTTTTGTAAAGTAAAACCCTTTTCCTGCGAAATTGCTTTTCCGTCGGCACTGAACTGAATGTCATTATCGTGTAACCATTAATTGACCTAGCATTATCACCAGAATGACATAAAAGCCAAACAGATAAAAACTGAAAGTGGGAAAAAAAAAGCCTTGCAATTATATAATAATGACTTTTGTTAAGAGGTATCTCACATTTATCAGAGGTCCAACAAATTTATGTTTTGTCCGAATAATTATTATGGTGAATAAAATGTCTACTAAACGTCAATGTGTCAACGGGTGACCAGCTTATATTTTCCGCTTTATTGTAAATTAACCAAGTCTGATTAGGAACGGTTGAGTTCACGGCTCCAAGTATGACAGGCTGTTGTTTCTCCGCGTCAGTACTATTGCTGGCCTGTGTTGTTTGGGGCGCTTGACGTAACAAACGAGTTTAGCTTATACACAAAATCTAGCTCCATTTGGTAAGTTAATTTTTTATGATGCTTTAAAAAACGTCGATGCTTTAACCGAGAGAATAAAAGCATTATTTATTGATGAACCTGAGCCCGTTCAAGAAAAAACAAGCATGCTCTGATCTTTTTGTTGGTGGCATATGTTGCCATGTTACAAATGCGAATCGTATAATAATGATATTTCGAATTATTTTAAAAAGTTGAAATAAGGTGAGCGAATTACGATTTTTTACATCAACTCGACGCGCATTATCTTGACTCGCGTTCTTCCTCTTTAGCCTCGTACCGGTTCGACCGAGTTCTTACAGAAATAGGAACAAAAACACAATAATGAGCCATTACGACTTTTTAATAACTTCAAGAAAAAATATAACAGTACACCAACATATTTTACTTAATTGCGTTTTCAGAGGCTAGAGCAAATAATGTTAAAAAAAAGCTGTGTTTTTTTGTATAGTAGGAACCTTTTAACGGTTGTCCAACTGGTTTACAATACAGTGGAACCTCGATTTAACGAACCTCTTTATAACGAAATCCTTGGTATAACGAACGATATTCTCCAGCCCGACAAATTTTCAAGTAAAATGTATGGAACAGAACCTAGATTTAAGTTTACGAACCTCGATATAACGAAATACTCGTTATAACGAACACAATCCGGCAGCCCAAACGTAAAAATCTACACCGAAATAACGAATAAATGTCAACGCGCGACAAAAGATGAATGCGGAACAAACCAACAGAAAGAAAGAATACTTATAAAATACTTATAAAAAACACACTTAGCAAATGGGATCTTATAAGCATGACCATATGAGAGTGTGGAAGAATATGCAACTGGCTGAAGTTCAGCATTACCTGCATACGCTAAATTATTTCTGAATTTGTAAAGTAAAGACAAGCGGCCAATTGTTCTACGGGTTTGCAAAGTCTTCCAGCCCAGGCCATTCAGTATGTCAGAGACAATGTCCTGACGATTGTAACGCGAAAGGACCCATCGAGCTGCCCTCCTCTGGACCATTTCCACTTGCGCGATGGTCTTGGCTGTGTAATAATCCCATACAGAAGAGCGGTATTCAACCGTAGGCAGGACAAGAGCTTTGTATTCCTTCAATCATTAGGAACCTTAAGCATCGACGACGAAATAGGACGACGACGCCGACCGGCAGTGCAATTTTCCCGCGTGAACCTTCTGGGCATGCGTTAGATAGTCAAAACGTCGTCCAGCCTTCGTCGACGACGAAATTCAGGGAGGTTTGCCGTCGTCGCTAAAACGCAAGTATAAAACTATAATTTTTGCGTGGAAATCACTCTTTTTTCCCCTTGTCATTCAGTACAAGTAGAAATATATTCTTTGTGGATTAGCAGAATCCAAATGTTAAGCACTTTGTCGACTTCTTCGCCTGCTAACTTGAATTTACTTTTCAGGTTCGGTTTGTCTGAAAACCTGAGTGATGGCGGAACAACCAGTCGGAAAGACAAGTAAGCTTCCCTTTGCTATCTTCCGAACCTGTTAGATTAGATGCTGTTCGTTCCCTGACGGGTTATGTTTACTTGTTCACTCTAGGTTGTACTATAGGATAAATGTTCATTTTTTCGTGCTAAAATTTAATAATTTGTCATGTTGTTTTTAGCCGCTAGTAAAGACAACTTTCCAGTGGACTCAGCTGGAACATGATGTGGCTATGAGGAGCCCTGAGAAAGGACAAATATGGGAGAACATTGCAGCAGCCGAAATTTAGCGTAACTGCAAGTCAAAAGCTGCTCGAGATTGTTACTGATTCACTTTTGACTTCAAACAAAAACAAAAGCTGCGCTACGAACTACAGAACTGCCTCCAAAATATAATCGAATAATACAGGTCGAAAAGAACAATAAATTGCCATCGTCGATTAAACCATCGTCATAGCTTATAAGATGCAAGTACGGAGGTCTTTGAATACCATAACGAGACTGTAACAAGACAAAGTTCTTCGCAAAGAAAAAGTCGTCGTCTATCTGGAAAGCTGCACTGCTTAAACTTCGTTTTCCCCGCCGAAAACGAAACCCTTGGCCCAGTCTGTCTCGGTTGCGAAACGTCGTCGTCGTCTGTTTCGTTGTCGATGCTTAAGGTCCCTATTAACTACAGTCAACTCTCTCGTAAGTGGACACCCTCGGGAATTGAAAAAGTGTCCGTTAGTAGAGCTGTCCGTTTACGAGAATTATTCCCATAAGCGGACACCAAAGAAAAATAGGGTGGATGTCCGCTTACGGGAGAGTTATGCGGAGTTATGCGCGGGTTGCTGCCTACTTTAGATGATTGCAGTTTTGAAACCACAGCCAAGGAACACGCTAACACAGTTACTGGATTAGATGAGATACTTGGTCACATTCCTTTGAGGATGGCTGTATTTGTCACCAAGTTTTAAAGCGCGGAACAAACAAAGGGAAAGCCATCATAATGGGTAAACATCCCGGGAAAACGTGTCAACAGAGGAGCTGGATACGGTCTGGACATTCCTTGTAAACTTTTTTTATGGTGATATTAAAACATCTTTCTTGACCGTGGCTCAAGTCCAAGCGTGACTACTGGGATACAGTGTTCGGTACAGTCAGTGATTGAAAACAGAAACAAGAAGGAAAGTAGACCATGACAAACGTGGCCATAACCTGACACTACAAATGTTACGTCGGAGTCTTGTTAATGTCAAACGAATGGACAGCTTGTTTTGCCGCGGACAAATGGAGATTTGACAAAACCGATCCCCACTGTTCTGTTGCTCTGTCAAAGGTCATATTTTTGCTGATTTATTGCAAATTAAAGACAAATTTAATTGCCAAGAGTCCATTATTATACATGAGGTGTCCGCTTACGAGAGAGCAAAAAAAAAATCCAATTTTCAGTTTCGAAAGTGTCCGCGTCCGCTTACGAGAGAGTGTCCGCTTACGGGAATGCGTAAATACAGAGTTTGACTGGGAGGTAAAACGGGGATTTGAAAGGGGGTCCGTAAGTAGAGCTGTCCGCTTACGAGGGTGTCCGTTAGCGGAGAGTTGACTGTATAGCTCGATATAACGAACATTTTGGTTATTTTCCCGCAAATTCGTTGTAACGAGGTTCCACTGTATTGGCAAAACTTTTCTGGAAAAATATAAAAACAATATTAGCAGAAACACCCCTCCGTCAAAAACCTTGTCTGTGCAGAGCGCGTTTGCTGATGTGCTATCCTGCGACGAATCAAAGGCTATATAATATTATAAAATTCATTAATAATTCATAACAGTTATGACAAATCAATAGGTGGTATTTGAGTCACATGTACACCTCTGTAAACCCCAATACAAATCAACTGAGTTGATGAATTATTAAACAGTAGAATTAATTTTTTATACAAACACGTGATCAGCTAATTAGTATTCATTAACAATTCATACAGATCTCTACTAACTCATTGTTTCATTTCTTACAAAATTCATTAATAATTCATGAGCAAGTAAGCCAATCATGTAATTTAAGTCACGTGGATTCCACTGTAAAACTAATACAAATTCCAACTGTCTGAAAGCTCGGGGAGGGCTTGAAAAGATAGAAGGGAAAAACTGGGGTTTATGAATTAGCAATGATAAAAAATAGGTATTCTGTATCAAATTGACACAGAATACTAATTAACCTATAAGTATTCTGTATGAAATTGATACAGAATACTAATAGGTCACTCAGTATTCTGCCACCAATTTCATACAGAATACCAAAACCCCCGCAATAAAGCAAAACGGGGACGCAAAAAGGATAAACATACATTTTTTTTTCTTTTCTTTTTTTTTTACCAGAGCATTGTTAACCTAGTCACAGTTTTCTAATTTCTAAGATGTTTAATTGTATGTTATTTTGCAACTCTAGCAAACAATATTTCCAATTTCCACATTTTCCCAACAAATTTGAATTTTTAGTAAAATCCAAGATGTCAGCCGTCTTGGCGGCCATTTTGGATGACGTCACGGACCCCCAGCAGCTTCACAACCCATAATATTTAGCTTATCTTGCAGAGCACATCGCTTGCTATCTATTAGATGTAAAATATTTCCGAAATATCGCAAAATCGCAAAAACCCTCACTTGTACCACGGTGGGGGTATAAGTTTGCGTGTAAATCCGAGGGTTAACCCTATTCAGACTGGGGGGGGGCTTTTCGAACCCCCCCTCCAGTAAAATTGTAATAACTTTTACACCGAAATAGCTATGAGGCTGAAATTTTCTGACTTTTCCTAGAATTTATCTAGGAACATTTTGGTATCTATAACATGTCAGTGTGATTAACCATGTTGCCATGGCAACCGGTTTTTGACACATAGGTTTTCAAAATATTAAAATATGGTGAATTTTTTATTTTAAGATCTTGTTTTTTGACTTATAGTGCATTTTCTTATTAGAATAGTTTTTTCTTGGGACTAGTTCTTGAAAGACATCAAAAATTTTTAACATCAAATATTTGGGGGGAGGGGTAGGTAAATTTTTGCTCACTTTTACTTATAGAGAAAAATTTTGTACTATTTATTAAATAACGCTTCTAAGTTCATTGTTTGGATAATAGACATTAGTTTGATACGTGTTTTATACATTCTGATCCTTTTCTCTTTTAGATATTTTTTAAATTTTAATTTAAACGAAAAAAAAGGAAATCCAAGATGGCGGATCCAAGATGGCGGATCCAAGATGGCGGACAATAATTTACAAAATTACAGTTTTATCGCCTTTTTTTTCCTTTTCTCGCTTTACAAGTGTGTCCTTGTTTGTATTTATTATGTTTTAATATTAAAGAGATGATTTTACAGTTATATTTGATATTTTAAGTATCTGGATGGAAAAATATCAAAGAAACGTCGAAAAAACAAAAATTACGTCACTGTGACGTCATAATTAGGTGTGGCAGGTCAAAACTGGGTGTGACGTTTCCTTGTATGGAGATGAACATTGTGTGAAAATTTCATGGTCCTAGCCTTACTGGTTCCAGAGATATGAAGGGGGGGTCCGAGGAGCCCCCCCCCAGTCACAGATTGCCTAAAAAAGCCCAGTCTGAATAGGGTTAAATATACGACAACATAGTGCAAGCTGAACAAACTAAAATAAGCCAAAAAGGACATGTCACAAATAACAACAACAAGGACATCATATACCAAAAGCTGAAAATTTAACTTCCAATTTCAAGTTATGTTTTTTCCATATCCAGATGATTTTTCATAAAGGCGAAAAAAGCTTCCCAGATATATCCTTCTTCTCTCCTTGAAGCGTTGTAAATGTAGTATTTGGCTAAAATTATGCAGAGGTTTAAACCAAGACGAACAGGGAGATTATTAGTGAAACCATAAATGATATTTGTCTCGGAGAGAGTCAAAACATCTTGATTTTTTCGCTCAATCAATCGGTGAAATGTTTCCTCAAGTATCAAAAATCTCCCATTTTCATCTGCAGCTACATTGGAAGTTTGAAAATCAAGTTTTGGATTAAAAATAATTATAACGCCTCTAGAGTGAGTTGATCCGTGGCTGTAAAAAAAAATTACCTCCCCATTCAGATTTACATTTTTTCTCTACATCTTTCGAAGAATACGTTTCTTGTAAACAAATTATATCAGCTTTGTTATTGTGTGCCCAACGGAAAACCTGTCTCCGCTTCAGTCCCTTGTTTAAACCTCTTGCGTTTAGGGATATCATAGATAATTTGAATGATAATACAGTTTACAATTTAACTGCGGAGAGAAGAATATATTTGCATTGGTATGAAAATATAAGCGATTTAGAATGCGAAGTTTTTAGCAAACAGTGAAAAGAATATAAACAAAAACTAACCGGCGAAAAAAAAAATTACAAACACAAACACAAACATATATATAACAACTAATAGTTCCAGATTGCAGTAAAAACGATGGCAGAATATTTCAACTGGAACCATACTACTTTACTATTAAAGCAAAGGAAAGCGAGGAAGTCAACCTGTAAACTAAAATAAGAGCTTCCTCGAATATAATAGCTCACCGTGCAAGAGCTCCAAAGCAAACTTGTTTCTCTAATTAAATATTATATTAATACGCGAATAACTTAGCTTGTCATAATCTTGCCGTAATAGAGAAGCTTCTTGGTTTCGGGACCACGGTAAACCTGTCCATCAATGATCAGTTTGTCAACATTAAAAGAAGCTTGCTTTTTCTCCTGTTTGGCTTATTTGAGAACAGGCAACAGTGCTTTCCTCATTTGTTCTACTTCTTTCGGGTAGTCATCCGCCACACCAATTTTAAGATCCTTGCTGATGTTTTTGACATGTTTAAAGATGCGGCCTTTGTCTTAAAAAAAAAGTTAGCTTTGCGACAATGGGGCGAGGTTTATTTTCGGTAGCGTGATGGTTAAGTCGAGTCGGGATGCGATGTACTCTTTCAAATTCCAAACGGTCAACTGCGTGGTATGGCATTTTAAGTTGACTTCGAAGAAGGTGTTTTAACATCTCTGTTTCTAGAGAGCTTCCATCCTTTTCGGTTTCTTGTACGTTGAAAACTTTTATATTGTTTCTTCTGGAGTGGGCTTCTAGCTTGATATTACGCATTTTATGTGAATTTAGCTCTAGGTTTGTTTCCTTCAATGTATTATTGGTTTCCTTCAGATCTTCAGCAAGTTTGTCATATGTCAACTTCAGATTTGTTGCCTCCTGCGTTTTAGTTGCGAGAGATTCGCGTATTTCTTCTTTTAGCTCCTTATAAGTTGCTGTTTTAGTTTTTCAAACATAGGAATAATACTGAGTAGCTTATTAATTTTACTTGTTATGTCTTCTTGCCAGCAGCTGTGAGAAGGCAGTTCAACGTAGTCGCCATCTTGTTCATCAATGAGCGAGTCATTCGCTTCTTCATCTGTTTGCGAACTAGCTTCTCTTTGTCGTTTTCGTTTTGGTTCTCCCTGCAAGTTGTTTATAGCTTCGCTTTCATTTGCCATTGTTAATAGTGCTTCGAGGGCTCAAAAAAGTCACTTATCCCGAGATCTTGGCGGAGCAAACAGAATACCGTCTCGCCGCCATGATGCGCCCCGTGAGTTAAAACAATTTGACAACGCGCGACGCGAAGTTATTACCCGCGAAGTAAAACTTAGACAAATATACGCTAATTTGTTTGTTAGATTTTGTTTGTTTACGTTTGACTATTTAACAATGACTATTGAGAGTAGTGATATCACAAAACCCTTAAAAAATGAAACAGTTAATGTAAAATAGGTGTTATAAACTTCCAAGCTCTTGGACATTTTAAGAAATTCAAAATGTCTAAAGATTATACAATGTTCGCGGCCATTTTGAATACCGAGATGGAAGGTTGAGGATGTCTGGTCTGAATAGGGTTATTAACAATTAAACTAGGTTTTGAAATCTTTATCCCTAGATAACAAAAAGAACTGGTGGAAAGAAACAGAACCAATTCCGGAAGCCATGTCTGAATCAGCACAGATAACGACAACAACGGTACAGTCCTTACTCGTCATCTTAAACATCGCAGGGAACTCTATGGTTTGTGTCATCATAGTAAAGAATCAAGAGATGAGGTATGTCACAATACAACTTCACTCTCCGATAGAGTTCACTGTTAATGAAATTGGTAAATTCTGTGTTTATGTTTTTTTACTTCTACATTATTTATTTTATTTCCTTAAAAGGTATATTAAATATTAGAGGCAAAATTTTCACGTGTAAAACAATAAAAGTAAAGAAGCATTATCCCAAGCTAATAAGTATATATGATATCAACGACTGTATCAATATTTACAAGTATTCATTAAATGTTCTTTTCTTTTGTAGTTTCCTTATCAATTTTTAATACATTTCAAAATTTAATTAAATGCAATTAGACTTGCTGCTCGGTTAGCACCAAGAAACTGGGCAACTTCTAAGTCCAAATTACCTCTAAAGCAGGTTTAAAAAGTTAACAAATTATATGCGTACTCAGATTCCATATGGATTGCTCATTTTTCACAGAACATCAATCAACTACCTTCTGATGAACTTAGCTGTTGCAGACATGACTGTGGGCATAGTTTTCGGACCGCGTTACTTTTATATGCACACTTTCACTCACCCTGATGGAGTGACTGGGGATGTGCTATGCAAACTGTGGACGAGTGGAACCTGGGGCTGGGTTGGAGCCGCCGCCTCTGTATTCTCTTTGGTTGTCATAGCAATTGAACGGTACTATGCTGTTGTGCATCCCTATGGGAATGAGGGAAGGTTGTCTAAGTGCAAAATAAAGGTATTTGGAGTTTTCTGTGTTATATTTTTATAACAATCACTTACGTTACACGTAAATATGTTCCATTCTTAAGAGATAAAACGTCCATTAAATAACAATTGCAGTGCATGTGAGAACTCAATAGCTTAATTAACGCTTGCTTAGTTAGCTTACGTGAACGAATGTTTACACGGCTTAATTGTAAATTGTAATCGGATTTTATTAAACATTTAAAGTATTCTGACACGTAAAATTTGAGAAGATTTTTGCTAAAGTTGTAAACTATGATATAGTTAAACATTTTCTGTTTTTTTTTTGTACCATTTTTTAATGGAAAGAAGGTGCATAACACGCAATTTCATTCACAAATGCCTTAACCTAATGCTAGTCATGACGTCATATCTTGTCACCATAGTAACCGATTCTCTCCCAACTTTACAACAATGTGTCTCAACGATAAACGAATAGTTACTGAGGTTAATAATAAATGGTTCTGAAAAAAATCAGTGGAGAATAACTTTCAGTGGAGGTGGCATCCAACCCCATCTCCTCGTACTTCTGATGGCTGTCCATAGTTGGAATATTTTCTTTGCCTTCGCAAAGCCAGACATATAAAATCTTGCAAGTAACATGATAACGGAGTTAATCGTAGTATTGTGTTTCGAATAATCAGGTCTCAGCAGACCAAAAACATTAGATTTATTAACTGTGTAGATATGAACAAAACATTTCGACGGTTTAAAAAGCAGGAAAGTGTTTTTATTTCCATGCAAGACCATAGATATGTTCTCAGTTTCTATGTGTAAAACAGTAAAGCTTTGTATCCCTCGTTAAGTTTTGAATAATAAGATGCATGTTTTATCAAAGTTTGGCGAAGAAAATTTTTAAATTTTAAAAACTGAAATTTTAAAAACTGAAAAAGTGCTTTTGTTTCCCTTTTTGATGAAATCAATTGAAACCAAGAGCTTCCAGAGAATCTCTGCGCGTTCTCATTAGCAATTACAGTTTACCTCCACCAATTTTTGTTATGCTAATCTGCTGGGCTTCTTTCATTTAAACATAATGGGTGGCTCTTGTCCTTGTGAAGTTGTTTTTATATGTGGTGTTTTTTTCCAATGGTTTAATAGCAGATGTTATCCCATAGAATGTAACTAGCCAGACTAAACGAACGAACGTTTTTTGATAGTTTCTCGAATAACGTGAAGATATTGGTTATTTGTTCCGGATTGCCCCCTCCCCCCCCCCCCCCCCCCCTCCCCCTCCCGCCCCCTCCAGCTATATTTCTGCGTGTTTGACTTTGCTATTATTCTGAAACCTCTTACTTCTTATTCCTTGTAAAGACATTGAACAGGGCTGTTTTATGTAAATATATCTCTGCCACCTCCTAGTTTGGACATAGTTTTGAACAAATGGGAAACCACATTACTTTATATCATTTTAGGTGATTATACTTTGTTCGTGGGTCTTTGGAGTACTTCTGAATATCCCATGGTTCCTTTTTGACAAGTATTGGAAGGAATTGGGACACTGCAAAGCAATTTTGCCAAAAAAATGGATGGGCAAGGCTTATAGTATGACTTGGTTTCTGCTGATGGGATTTTTGCCAGTCTCTTTGATGGCTACTCTATACATCCGAGTCGTCTACAATTTGTGGTTCAAACGTGCAGATCCTAGTCAACAACAGGTTTGAAATAAGCCCTTTTAACGGCTTAAAAACTACGTCTATTTACCATTTCACATTTGTTATAGTACGGACGCTACGTTTATCATGATTTAATGCCAAACGCTGTTTTAGTAATCTTGTTAATATTTTTTTGCTATGGACTAATTAAGAATGCTCCACTGAAGGCGCTCGAGTTTCGAGTCTTGTCGATTCTTATTTTAACCTTTGGACGTACACGCAAACTTATACCCCCACAGTGGTACAAGAGGGTGCGAGGGGTGGTTGCAATCCCTCCCATGGGTTTTTTTTTTGCGGTGTTATAATATATCTCAAATATTTTACCTGTAATAGATAGCCTGTAATGTGCTCCACAAGATAAGGTAAATATTATGGATAAGAGCGCTACTGGGGTCCGTGACGTAATCCAAAATGGCCGCCTTACCAAAAAGTGAACTCTATCACAAAAATGCAAAAATTGCAAATACGTTTTGTTAAGGTTGTAAAATATGATACAGTTATTAACGTTATTAACGTTTTGGCGATATAAACGTTATTAAGCGACGTGATGAAGACCATTGTAGCAGATACTAGCCTTTGAAGAAGGTGAGAAAAAGTTCTCAAATTACAGTGCAAGAAAAACGAATTGAGAAAAAAACGTGGAACGCTTAGAAATCGATAAAGTCCCTTCACGACTACGACGAAGCCGACGAGCAAGAGTAACAGCGGCTCCCCCTGGCAACATCCAACATCCAGTTCTTGTTAACGCCGTGCTTTTACAATCGAGGATGATTCAATTGAACATCAATTTTTTGTTGATTGTTCCTTACATTTCCGAGTTTACAGTTTACAATCATTTGCATTGTATTTCAACCAATCAGTTGAATGGACATCTTAAAAGCGCTGTGTCGCGCTGACGTTAGAGTGGCTTTTATTTTCTGTTTTCGTTAATCTTCCCTCTATTTCTCGTGTATATTATTAACAAGTAATCATATCATTTTCTCATGCAATTTGGAATAAATAAACATTTATTAGTTAGAAGACTTTATTTACTCGTGCTAAATTGCACAAGAAAGCATTACCTATAGTAATTCTGTTTTTATTTGCAGGGTGTAATGAAAGTTCGAAAGCGAGTCACCTTGATGGCTTTCATCGTCAGTGTAATCTTTGCTGTGTGCTATCTGACTAACTCATCTAACTACCTCGTGGTCTATTTTCACCCTTCACGTGTATTTCTATCATGGAATGCAACTTCCACAACGGTCTTGTTCAATTCTGCCATCAACCCGATTGTGTATGCTTTGGTGAACGAGCGATTCAGGCAGAAGTTCAAGAGAATGATGAGCTGCACTTGCCGCTCTGCAACTGACTTGGTGCATCCTGCCAGGGAACATCATGATCAGGGGATGGAACTTGCTACTGACACCACCCACCCGACCCAGGAGTCAGATAAAAGCTACAGGGAGTGATGTATATATACATATATATATGTTCACATATTTGTCTCACTTGACACTTGGCACTTTTTCGAAAGAGGATTAACGGTAGTATCAGCACAAATAGCAGTACTATAAAAATAATGTTGAAATAGCTATCGGCTATAATTTATTTCAATTACGTTGACAACTTTGATTCGTACAATTACAGAATTAATAAAATGAAATCGTGTGTCTTATGATCTATCACTTTGGACGTTAATCAAGACGTTTTAAATACAAAGTTAAAGCTTAGTACTAGAATTTATCACACGATGAGGTCGACTGGTTACTTGTCAACAACGAAATGAAAACCTAAATAAAATATGCTTCGTGTAAAGTGCCTAATTTGAAATGAATTATCCCGCTTGAAAGAGAATGGTAAGAGGACTTGGATACAGGAAATCTGTGCTTGCTGTGATACAAAATTTAGTTATGACAAATCAAAGAAATTTTAGCGCAACAAAAAATGGCATGCAAACATAAATGGCAAACATACAATGTACTTTTGTTATACACAGGATTGCCGAAACGTTATCATAGAAAATACAAAATACCAAATACGAATTAATACAATATTAGTATTCACGGAATTGAACTGGAACTAGCGTGCAGTCGAGGCTCATGCGGGAAAATCTTTTCACATGCAAATATTTTTAATGATATTCCCTCGCATGAGCCTCGACTTTAAGCTAGTTCCAGTTCAATACCGAGAATACGAATATTGTCTATTACTTCAATGATATTCACAGAGGTATTATTTCGCAAGATATTATAAGCAAGATAAGAACTATAATTCACGAAGTGACTTTCCACTGTCAAGTATGGCAAGCATAGCATTAGATATTCACGTCTCTGACACTGACCAGCGAAAGATCCAAACTTTTTAAAACATGTTTACCGAGCTGACGGCTGTGTAGCCGCGCGAAAAACAAAGCCTCAAAGATCCCGAATGTTGATGACGTCCTACGCGCATGTTTTGCGAAGTCATACGAGCCCGCGAGCTAGCCCAAAGCGTACGGCGGGCGTTCGGCGGGCACACAACGCGCCCGCGAAACATTCCGCTAGCCATGACCATGAAAAATGACGGGCATGAGTTCTATGAGCATGGGGCTGCGCAGCCGGGCCTTCAATATTCGGAGTTGATAATTTTTTATCTCGATTAGAGAATGAGGCGCATGTGCAAATGGGGTAAATATTCGCCTATACGAGCTAATCCGGAGAGTTTACAAGCTCTTTTCCATTTCAAATTTGCTGATGCATGCGTATAGGAAGGTGTTTGACGAACGCTTGTTTATATAACAGGTTTAGCAAACTGTATTGTCACAGAGTGAAAATATCCACTGGGAGTATAGTGCGCAAGAACAGACATAATTACGCCAAGCTACCGATATAGTTAATACAGATTTTGGGCAAACAGGTCAACATTTCCAGCAAACGTAAAAATTATGATCCGGATTTTTTAAAAGGTCATAATATA
>JAJGOT010000190.1:1085000-1255000 GCA_022457155.1 Cladopsammia gracilis
AGATAGGTCACCAAGCTCGTTTAGGAGAAAACAACCACGTATTTACTTACAGAACTGAATCCTTAAAGGAAACCCTATTGCTTCGGAGTGCGCGCGCGCTCTTTTGCACGCGCAAATGACGCAAGATATTATGCACAGTTGTGATGCGCAATGCAATACTAGGGAATCACCTTAATTTCTTGCCTGTTATTTTACAAGCTTAAGATGAGAAACCTGGATGCTGTCCACATTATGAATGAAAAGAAAGCAGTTTTGACAAAAAAGTAACATTATAAATACATGATACCTTACATGATTGTGAATACGTGAATAATATAATATTTATCTCGCTTACTTTTTACTGCGTCCAGTATCTGTTTCCCTTGATCTAAAACAAAGAAAATTATGATGCTTTTGGGATACAGTAAGACCATAAAATATGGATAAGGAGAGGAAGAGAGAATGCCTAGCAAATAATGTAAGGAAACCTTCTTTAGTAACTGTATCTAAAGATGTTTACAGTTTGGCATGTATTTGCTTTATGTTAAAAATGTCTAACATATAATATAAATTTAAGGGACAATTAAAATTTGATTTTTTTATCATTTTGTTACCAAAACAAGTATAGTGTTTCTTTTTCCCCTGATACAAGTAAAACATTTTAAGACATTTCTCTTTTTATACGGATCTTTTTTTTTGAATGAAGGACTAATGATATACGAGGCATTTGTGTAGTAACGTTTGAGCACCTTTTTCAGGCAGCAGAAACTTTTTTTAGCTGAAACGTTTTTTCCTTTAGTTTTAAAATTCCTTAAACGTAAATGTAATAGAATTCGTATGTTTCACGTCTGAAAGACTACAACACTAGAAGTTGTTGCATTGGAACTAAAGCAAAGGCTTGCACTTACTGTATAAAATATTTTCGTCGTTACCTGCTGGTTGCCCTTTAGTGATAAAAAAACAACAACAATAACAATAAAAAAATATCCACACTGATTTCTTAAACAAAAATCATAAAATTAGTAAAAGAAGTTGGTGTGAATTTTGACAATACGAAATAAAACAATGTCGATGGTTTTTTTTCTTTTCTTCGAATAAACGATCGGTGTGTGTGTGTACTTATAAGAAACATAATTTCTTTGAGAAAATCTGTTTTCTACATTTCCATCTCCCCATCTAGCGCGAAAAATCCCGCCAGCTTGTAACGCAGGGTATGATATATGAATATGATGTAAACGAATTACTATGTTCTTTCTTAATATATACAGTTTGAGCACTCTTGTGACTCCATAATGCAATCCAACAATGTGTAACCGTACATCCTGTGCCCAAGTTCAGGAGTTGCCATAAAGCCATTATGGTAACAACCGGGAGGGCACATTGTATACATAATTGTATATTACGCTCACTGTTCATACAGTTTGAGCACTCTCTGGATTGGGTGGAGAGGCTCGTAAGAGGTGTTCACTATTGGCATATTGCTTCGCTCATTGCTTGCAGTTTGAGCACTCTTGTGACTCCACAATGCAATCCAACAATGGGTAACCGTACATCCTGTGCCTAAGTTCAGGAGATTCTATAAAGTCATTATGGTAACAACCAGGAGGGTACATTGTATGCATAATTGTATATATATGTATATATATATATTTTATATATATATATATATATATATATATATATATATATATATATATATATATATATAATGTTTCAAAAACATCCTTTGTCTGGATCTTTCTTCCAAAATGTTAATTAATATTCTTCAAAATATGGAAATAAAGACAATAAACTCCTTGCCGATATTTCGTCTTTATTATAAAAGACTTCGTCAGGGCAACTGACTAAGCGTGACCGACCGTTACAAAATATACATCAAGTAGCGTAAGACGCGAGACATGTATAACAACCTTGCACGCGCTAAGCGCGCGCTACAAAATTAAAGCTATGTAATGTGTATATCTAAATTAAAACAAATCCCTTCGAGGGTTTCTGCTGCAAAAAAAGTCGGGGAGCTATAGAACATGTGCCCATGGTGGCATTTAGGCGGCCTAAATGTTTAAAGGATATTTTAGTTCATTCGGCATTAGGGTCTTTGGATATTAAAAGGGGCTGCTTTAAGTGTGGAGTTAGTAGATGTAGGGTTTGTGATTTCCTTGTCTTAGGAACTAATTTCAAGAGTGGAGTTACGGGTAGAAATTATGTAATTAATTCTAGCATGGATTGTAATTCTAGTCATGTAGTCTATCTTCTTTCATGCACCGTTTGTGAAATGCAATATGTAGGATCTACCATCACTAAATTTAGAATTAGGTTTAACAACCATAAGTCTAGATTGGTAAATCACAACAAGCTTAATGCTGATGGTAAGATTAAGGATGATTGTATCTATAGGCATTTTAATCAGGCTGATCATCAAGGTTTAAGTAATATCAGGATTCAGCTAATTGATAAATGCACTACGGAGGAAACGCTTAGGGAAAGAGAGGCACAGTGGGCTTATCGCCTTCGAACTATTATCCCTTCGGGGTTAAATAGCGATGACTTTTTTTGCAGCAGAAACCCTCGAAGGGATTTGTTTTAATTTAGATATACACATTACATAGCTTTAATTTTGTAGCGCGCGCTTAGCGCGTGCAAGGTTGTTATACATGTCTCGCGTCTTACGCTACTTGATGTATATTTTGTAACGGTCGGTCACGCTTAGTCAGTTGCCCTGACGAAGTCTTTTATAATAAAGACGAAATATCGGCAAGGAGTTTATTGTCTTTATTTCCATATTTTGAAGAATAATATATATATATATATATATATATATATATATATATATATATATATATATATATATATATATATATATATATATATATATATATATATATATAATAAATAAACACAAAGTGAAAACCTTAAAAATTGTCCTGATCGGGATTCGAAACCACGTCCCCGGCTTTCTAGCGCCGATGTGCTAAGCACTACACCACCAGAACGACCACGCAATAACGTAGCCGAACTAAAGGCTTTATGGCTCATGGGCCTCCCGAACAATTTTCAGTGTTTTCACAGGAGCTGACTGGAAGGCCTAAAGGCCTTTTTGACGAATATAAATAACTTTTAATTTTTAAGGTTTTCACTCTGTGTTTATTTATTCTTTATTTGACTGGTTTAAGTTCATTTGTGTTATTTGTATATATATATATATATATATAATATATATATACAGTCGATCCCATTAACGTTGTTCAAGAAAAAGAGACGTTTACAAGTTAACAAAAGTCACGTGCCTCATTAACATTCAAATTACGCGCGTGTGGAAACTGAATTATTCCATTGGAACGTGCAGCTGAACACATGTGTAGAAAATGGCTAAGGCGGGAAGTTCAAAACAGTTTTTAAACTGTTTAGAAGTACGCGTTTTGGATGAAAAGAATAACTAATTTCCCAGTTCTGGAAAGCGTCGAAGAATTCCGTTCGAAACTAGCTCACATTCTGCCAGATTTGGCGGATAAGCTTATGAAAAAATGTCAAATTGGCTATATTATATACAAGTGCGTTCAACTGTCATTGGACTTACAAAGAGATTAGTAGCTATCTCCTGGTACGTTTTTGCATAAAACAAGTGTTGATATATTATTCTCCAGCTCAAATCGTCGGAAAAAGGACGAGGCATCTTTGAATATCAACGACTTTTCGCCGTGTTATTATTACGTGTTATTATGCAAATTCAAGGTCCCGCGCGAGGAAATTGAATATTTAATTGTTTTGTTAACTTGTAAACTTCTTTTTTCTTGAACAACGTTAATGGGATCGACTGTATATATATATATATATATATATATATATATATATATATATATATATATATATATATATATATATTAAGTGATAAGTTTAGGAAAGAAAAGGAAAAGGATAATATATACCATGCAGGCAGAAAATATTGTCGTGCATATTAATATTGTCTCTACCTACCGAGCATACGGGTATTCCCCATTTTGTCGCCTTTTAGCTTTCGCTTGAATGGGACAACTTAATAAAAAAAAAATGAGCAAATTTGAAACATATAAAACGAAATATTTAGAGTTTATTTGGATGCCAGTGAGACGAGGTGTTATCTTATAGGTTATAGGTGTTGTTTTATAGTTTCTTCCAGCACTAACATCACCGTTTTTCCTCGCCACAGATTTCAGACAACATCAATGACAAAAATGAAACAACAAACAAAAGAATATAACAACAACAACAACAACAACAACTAATCAAAATATTAACCCTCGGACGTACATAATAATAATAATAATAATATAATAATAATAATAATAATAATAATAATAATAATAATTTGCCAATTTATATAGCGCGTATTTACATGTACTGATCAATAGCGCTTTACAATGATATGTTTAAATGAGAATAAAGTAAACTAAGCTACAAACTATAAAAATACTTCTTAAAAAGGTAGGTTTCAAGTACAAGGGGGTGTTGTTTATGACGTCATAAGTAACATGTGGTCAACCAATTTTTGAGGAAAAATGCGTGTTTTTCACCTTTTCTCAGCGAAAAAAACATAAAATGCTACTAAAAGCATCCAAATGTTTAATTGTATGTTATTTTGCAACTCTAGCAAACAATATTTGCAATTTCCGCATTTTTCCGGTAACTTTGAATTTTTAGTAAAATCCAAGATGGCGGCCATTTTGCGGCCATTTTGGATGGCATCACGTACCCCCAGCAGCGCCCCAACCCATAATATTTACCTTATCTTGTAGAGCACATCGCCGGCTATCTATTTGATTTAAAATATTTCCGAAATATTGCAACATCGCAAAAACCCAAAAGGGGGGGGGGGGGTTGCAACACCTCATGTGTCTGGATTGTCCAGGAGCTAAATTTGAAGGAATGGATTACCAGTTCAAATGGAGAAAGGAAAATTAACCGTCGCGTGTTCACGTCCTCCACAAAACCTATAATTTGATCATTTGACGTTGTTGTTTTGCAGGTAACGGCAAAGAAATGTACCAAAATGTACAACGCACGTGCAACACGTGCAGAGGCATTGTTTTCGCTCATTAAACCTATTGTTTTGTGCCGTTCTCGCTGCCGTCACCGTTGTGGTTGCTTAAGCTCTCTAATATAAACCCGAGGCTAACGCCTGTTCTCGTTTGCTACACTTTCTGGAAGGTATCAATGAAGATGTGGCTCGTTTGATGCTCCAAATATTGGCAGATTTGATTGATTGATCAGTTAAATTTTTATATCATTCTATCCTAGAATGATATATATATATATCAGATAGGTAAATTTATGTATTTATTTAAAAGAGGTTTACTTCCTAATTATTTTCGTAATATGTTTACTCTTGCAAGCCAGTTACGTTCTCATTATACTAGAAATTGCAACCTTTTTTACATACCTCCCTGTAGAACTAATATTCGAAACTTCTCAATTCGGTTTCAAGGACCTAAGTTTTTCAACTCGTTAAGTCTTGAAATTCAAAACAGTGAAAGCATCGGTTTGTTTTGCAAAAGACTTAAAAAATTCCTTCTTTCTTAGTTCTTAGTCAAAAATACTCTTTGTTGAGCTACATACTTCTTCTTTGCTTTTTTTTTTTCTTTTCTTTTTAAAATAATACATTTTATATTTCATGCTGTCCTCATAATTTGTATGATTATTCTATATTGTCAGGAAGCCTATAGTGCATAAGCCCCCGGCTTCTATATAGGCTTCCTTGTCACTACCACATTAAACATTTTGTAGTCTATCGTCTTTTAAGTTATTATAAATTTCTAGTGTGTTGTATTATTATTATAATTGTTATTATTATTACCATTATTATATATATATATATATATATATATATATATATATACCTGAATTTTTCAAAACGTGTTCAATGAAAATTTACGCAATTTCACTGCAACTAGCCCAAACAAGGGTTTTTATGAGCCCGATCAGCCCGAAAATGACAGAGAAGAGAGAGAAGAGGAAAAGGGAGCAATAGCGAGCGAAAAAAATGACTAGCAACAATCTATTATATTTTATACCTTTATATTAAAAACAAGGCCAAGAACGCTCACAAACGCTTACTTGGAGCGATATCGTTTTCAAAAATCCAGGTAGATATCTCGATAGATTGACGACAATGATTGGAAAAAGTGCCAAAAAGCCATTTTCAGCCAAAGTGGGCACTTTCTGGAACACTCCACAGCTTGAAATTATCTTAAAACCAACAAACGACCCCCCCCCCCCCCAGCCCCTCCCTTCGTTACTTCCCATGATTCTCTACTATGACAGACTCAAACGTTTCGAAGCCAGCGCGCGCGCGCTAGAAATCAGTGGTTTTCTTTGACGGTTATTTTCAGTAGATTTCCTTTTGGCCGCCTTGAACAAAGTTTTCCTGAGGACATCATTAAGTCCCGTGAGGGAAAGAAAGCTGGCGATTGGCACAGTCTGTCCTCGTCCTAATATCTTACTGTATTTCGTCTCTTTTGAGGCTAAACGGGTTCCACTTTTGATCTCGGGCCGAGACGAAAAGGTTTCTGATATTGTGCGCTTTGTTGTTGGCGGTAACAAGTCTTTTGCCTCAAAAAGGAACTTCTACGGGTCATATCTATTAGACAGCAGCCGAATTGTTGGTGAATTTTGAGCCGGCGAAAGACTTAGTAAAAATTTGTTTTGAAGGCAAGAGAATGTGTTCCCCTGTCAAATGCGAGTCTACATCCGGGAACTCGAATAAAATAACTGCGAAGACAAATGTTTGTGGATGTTTACTTGCCAAGAACGTGAGTTTTTTCGAGTTATTTGATGATATTTGGCTTGTGAGAATCATGGAAAAACTATGGGTAGTTCCCCGGAAGCCTTTTGACTTCTGCAAAGGAATTTTATTGTGTGATTTCCGGCTTGGTCAAGTTGTTGACAAATGCTGATCAGCTGAAGTGTCAGGTATGTCGATCCATCTGTTTAGTATATTCCGTGCAAGGCATAAAACAGCTTCTTATGTGTTTAGTTAAAGCAATAGTGCCTTAAATAGCCCATTCTGGGTTCTAGATTTATCTGTGGCGAACGTTTGCTATAAACCGTATCGTTTCACCTACTAAAAGGTTAATAAGACATATTCGTGCTTTGGTTGTTAATTTCGAATTCAGTTGCAAAGCTTTGTCACTTTTGCCGAGAGCAACTTGTCGTGAACTACCAGCAATTAGGATGTCATTTTAAGCCTAACTAGATTCTTTTAAATGCTTTTCATTCGTCTTAAGTGTGAAATTGTTAAAACGTACTTGAAATTTCTAGAGCCATGCTTTATCAAATTCAGTCAGATATTAATATGCATGTGTGACACAAATCCAAATATTTGTGGCCCCTGTCTCAATATAATGCTAGCAAAATGCCTTAAACCAGCTTTATTGTCATTATTTTAGTTCTTTTAGAAACATGTTTGGCGTATACGAGACTGTTAACCTTAATGAGATTTTTGCTTTTTGTGGCCAGTACAATTTATTTTATATCTTTGTGAAAAGTTGTCTTGTTTACATTGAATTTCTTACTTCTGAGGTGCACATAGAAATGTCACATTTTTTTACTCTAATTTGGTCGCTTTCAGATACATTCAGGGCACAGCTAAACTAAAGAAAATTTAACACAGTTAAAACAGCATCTTTCAACTAGTAGCTTCTAAGAAATGACCATATGCTAATAGATGGATAGTGTTTATGTCAAGTCGATTGAGGGCTTTCCCTTCTAATAATGAGCATGCCAATTCATCGTTCGCCGGCGAACGATAAATCAAGGGAAAAGAGTAAAACGGTTAATGAATTGCTGACAATGATCAGGAAAAGTACCAAAAAGCAATCTTCGGCCAAAGTCAGCGCTTTCTGGAACACTCCACAGCATTTGCTTGAAATATATACCTGAATTTTTCAAAACGTGTTCAATGAAAATTTACGCAATTTCACTGCAACTAGCCCAAACAAGGGTTTTTATGAGCCCGATCAGCCCGAAAATGACAGAGAAGAGAGAGAAGAGGAAAAGGGAGCAATAGCGAGCGAAAAAAATGACTAGCAACAATCTATTATATTTTATACCTTTATATTAAAAACAAGGCCAAGAACGCTCACAAACGCTTACTTGGAGCGATATCGTTTTCAAAAATCCAGGTAGATATATATATATATATATATATATATATATATTAATGTGGTTAATGGCAAAATAAATAAAATGGAAATGGAAATGGAAATCCTTTCATCGGCATTTGAAGGAGATTTTGTATTGTATATAAGCAGATTTTGGTGTTTTGGGGTATAATTGGAAAGCTTCTAGCGCGCATATGTCGCTCAGGCACTTTGTTTGTCTGTAACATGTGTTAGTTTGCCCTTTCCTCTCGCAATATGGGGCTCAATATCAGAAGAACGCCTTGTTGTGGCAGTGAAACCAGCTAGCGACGGTAGCTGTTCCTTGAAGTTGTCTCGGTGGGTGGGCGTGGAGTGGCGGAATCAGTCACAGTAAGCCGCTGTATGTAAATTGACTGAACCCACATTGTATAATAATTTATAAGATCTGTTTTAGCCCGAAAGTACTGAATTTGCCCGGAGTCCCAATTCAACCCTTTATGGGGTAATTTTGGACATTAGCCATCAAAATACAGCCAGACATGTATTTTACTCACCGAAACGGCCCCAACTTGGGGCTAAAACAGATCTTATGAATTAACAGTGAACAGACAATAAAGAAAGGGTTATAGTAAATTTTTATATGTTCATTTTGCAAACGTTATTTACCAGATGATTTCTAAGCATCGTTCCCGGCATTGTAGTGTCTATTAACAATTGTCCAATGTTTGTCCGAAATCAATAAAACCTAAAATTTTTCTAAAATTGTCAGCCTCAGGACCTCAGTGTTTAATTTTTTCTATTAAAGTAGATTATGAGGCTTTCTGTGTCTCACACACTCTAGCATTTCTGGCTATAGTGCTCCAATCTTGCTCCCATTGAAGTAAGTCCACAAGTTCACTTGGCGTATATGTTGTCAATCCTTTGGTTTACGTTTAGGGTTGCCAATGAATATTACCCAATAACGAGTTTTCGATAAATTAATATAACTAGAGAAAAGCATGACTGACCGGCACTCCCGTTAGATGCCAATGAAATGCATGGCAATTAAAAAAAAGAGAGAAGGAAAAGGAAGAAAGAAATGTTTAACTTACCTGAACTAGACACTGCAGTTATAAAAAGCAAGACCAGAACCAGAGAGATACCTGAAAACTTCATTTTCATCGGCTGATGTACTGCAAGAAACATAACTTACTCAATGTCCTCAATATGGTTATGGTTATGGTTACTCAATATTGTCTGTCACGGAGATTAAGCTTGGAGTATTGAATTTAAAACTAGACAAATTAAAGGGATCTAACACGTTGGCTTGAAATCTGAGAACACGGTGGCAGATGGGAGGGTGAAGTCCAAACAACAAAATTTGTAACTTATCCTTTTTAAGTAATTTTTTTAAATTAATATTTAGATTTTCTTTTGGTTATCGGTCACATCGTATGTGTCGCGCAAAAAAAATAACAAAAATGTAACGTGTAGATAACGACAGTATGTACAATATGTGCTTCACAAAACACAAAACCTGTCAAAAGTTCATAGCTAGAGCACCTTTTTTTATAAAACATCCTAAATAAATGATACGTTACCAAGCTAATAACCGATTCCTTTTTATGTCCGAAAATAAGCAGGTAGTTTATTAGTTTTAACAAGAAAATTAACGATATGAAAACTACATGACGTTTTGATGACTTCATGACATCATTGTCGAATGAATAAATTAAGGGTAACGGTTAAGCATATTTATAGGAATAAGGGAGTGAGAAAATAAATTAAATTAGAATGCGTGGCGTGAAAGCATTTAAGTAAAGAGTTTCGCGCGAATGGAATCCGCTTGCGTGTTCAGTTTCGGTCTTTTGTTCTTAATAAACAGCATTTCGAAGATCAAACATTCGAGTTTGCTGCGGCATTTCTTAAGCACTTTGAAGTTCTTAATTAAGTCGACGGGTGTCAAGTCGTGGTCGTCCCTGTAGTGTTTTTCGATCACGGAATGTTTATGTTCGTCAACCCGCTGATGAAGGTGGCGGCAAGTGTAACCGATATAATTTGTATCACACAAATCACATTTGAATTCATATACTACACTTTGCTGGTTTATCAGGGGTGGGTTTTCTTCCGTAACTCTCAGATGATCAGCGATCTTTTTGCTTGTGAACACTGGCTGTAGTTGTTGGTTAATTTTCACTCCGAGGTCGCAAAGTTGTCTGCGAACCGCGTCAGCCGATTTCTGATCCTTATATGGTATAAAAATAATCCGAACAGGACTGTCAGATGGTGTTGTAACTTGGTCTGAAGGATGCTGGAAGCGATTAATAGCTGAGTCGATGAGCTTCTCAGAATATTTCAATTTCAAAAATATTCTTTTTAAGTTTTTACATTCTTGCAAAAGGAAGTCCTGTGTAGACGACAAGCGCTTTGCACGGTCCATATTCATTCGACAATGATGACATGAAGTCATCGAAACGTCATGTAGTTTTCATATCGTTAATTTTCTTGTTAAAATGTTTACCAAAATCGATTTTTATTAGAAGTTTATTAGTAACAAGAAAATTAACTAGATTGGCCATTTGACTATCAAAATCCTGTTTAAAGCAGGTTCGAAGCGATACTGAGTGAAGATTCCTTATCGTTAGTTTTGCCTCTTTTAAATTTCTTTATTGTAATGGAGTTATGTCAGTGGTTGATTTTAAAGAGCGACGCGCCTTACCGTGAGCATCCAACAAAGTTAGCCAATCAGAGAGCGCAATTCAATTCAAATGAAATATTTTTAAAGTAAGTTACAATAAACGAACATTCTATTTACTTTATTGCTTCACACATGTCCGCTGTTACGAAAATAATTATAAGTAAGGCAGTAAGGCGCGTCACACGGTAAACTAAAAATGTACCTTTACTAGAAAACATATTCCTTTCATTTTTACACAAGTGTGAAACTAGTTAGGGCCTGGTCGGACTATAGTCAAAATCAAAAATCCGCCCGTGCAAAAATCGAGGAAAACAAAAGAAACCGCTCCGGTGGGACACGCTTTTTGTGGAATGTTTTATTTGTCTTTATGCCATTTTGCGCGCGCTAATATTTGTTTTTGCTGCAGTTTTGTTAAAATGTTGATGTTGATGAAATTCCTACTTTTTATGACACAACGATAAAGACAAGTCTAAGTTTTGAATGACACATGCTGGGAAAAAGACACGAACATTGAAAAAATAAAACAAGTCATATAACAGGAATTAAGGAATGCCCGTAGATGATTTCTATTGCTGTTCTAAAATTGATCCGTTCATAAATGGAGGCCACAGACAACCAAAATATCCGCGACAAAAACAAAATAAGAGGAAAAGTCTATGCATGGTTTCAAAATTTCCAATAAATTTTATAATACTTGTTTAAAAGGATATTATAAAAAAAAGACACCAAGAAAAAAGTTGCAAATTCAAGTGAATAAACTCCTTCACTTATCTTGCAATAACGACAAAATAAATAGTATTAAAACGATTTCTATAAAAAAGGCTAGAAACTTTGAATACCACCGATCATATTTTCAAAACTATCGTGAACTTACCAAGGTCTGGACACAACAAATTATAATCCCTGCGAAGACAGAAAGCGAATCAAACACAGACGAACACGATGTTGCCTTATATAAAGGCTGACTATCAGAAAAAAAAAACGTGGCATGGGTGACATGTAGATTTGTTATTGGTTAACGGTCGCATCAAGTTTCTGAATACCTAACCGCTTAGCTAAAACGCCGCAAGACGAAACAACGAGATCGGCAAAGTGACAATAACGGCAACAGAAAATAAGTATTTAGCAATTCGGATAGCAATTAGATCAAATAGACTGTCAAAAATACGTAGCAAAATCACTAACTTAAAATACACATCTGAAAATGTCTGAAACGTTATCTATAATCGATTCCATGTATTGTCCGAAAATAGACAGGTAGTTTAACAAGGAAAATTAACTCGATTGGCCATTTGAGTATCACATTCCAGTTCAAAGCAGGTTCAAAACAGTAGAGTTAATGCTTGTTAGATTTATTCATTTTGTCTTTTCACCTTTACTTTTCTTTACTTTACTTTTCGCCAAATCACATTCCTTTTATTTCTAAACAAGTATGAAACAAGTTATAACGATGAATTTTTTCTTCCATTAAATGGGCCAACGATAAATTTACGATATTTCAATGTCACATGCAGGAAAATAAACGGGAATTGAAGAAAATCCCGTTCTTAAAAAAAAAAACTAGTATCAAGTCATATAACAGGAATGTGGATGATTTCTATTGCGCTTCTAAAACTCACTCGTTCATAAATTGAGGCGCCTCAAAACCACAAACGCAATGATAATGATTTGAAAGCAAATTATTAAAAAAAACAGTTACCAAGAAAATAGTCGCAACCTGCTCAAGTGTTAAGACTCTTTTATCCTCTACTGCGATAATGACAACATAAAGAATAAATGCGTGTTAAAAAAAAAGTAAAGGCTAACAAATTTGAATACCACAGTTCCTGTTCTGAAAATTATCATAAACTTACCAATTTCTTAACAGAACAAGTTATAATCCCGGCGAATACAGAAAGCGAATCAAACAAAGTCCACAGAGTTCGGAGAAAATAATGCCTTCTATAAGGAATGACTGTAAGATAAACAAAACGTGGGTGACATGTAGATTTGTTATTGGCTAACGGTCGCATCAAGTTTCTGAATTTGAGATTTTCTGATTTCTGAGTTTCTGAGTTAAAAGCACGCAAGAAGAAAGAACGAGATTGGCAAAGTGGCAATAACAGCAGCTGGAAAATGATTACTTCAAGTAGCTACTGTTAGTAATTTGAAAGTAAAAAAAAAAAGAGAAAAATGCATATGTCAATAATTCGAGGCAAAAACGTTAAGTTTAGAAGAAAGAAACATCCTAAATATATAAAACGTTACCTAATTGATTCCATCTATTGTCCGAAAATAAACAGGTAGTTGAACAAAGCAAATTAACTCGATTGGTCATTTTGAGTATCAAATTCCAGTTCAAAGCAGGTTCAGTAAGCAACCTCGTTCCCAGGGCCTCTCTCTCTTAAGTTGCGTCATCATCGGGAGAGACCCTGGTTGCGTCTGGTCACGTGCCACCCTGTGACAAAATATTTTCCATCGGGGTAGGGTCAATAACTACTTTCGTTGATCTTCTCGAACGAACAGAAGATGAAAGAAATGCCTCTGTCAAGGGGCTCATTCGTTCAAACACGCACAGGCATTTAACCCTATTCAGACTGGGGGGGGGGGGGGGAGGGGGGGCTTTTCGAACCCCCCTCTAGTAAAATTGTGATAACTCTTACACCGAACTAGCTATGAGGCTGAAATAGGCATGATGACGTCATTGGACCACTACTACTACTACCAGAATTCATTTCGTTTTTCCTTTCTTATTTAAATTTTGTAATCCCAGTGCGGTTTAAATAACAATAGCCCTAATTTGCACTACAAAACAAAAAAACTGAAGGATTCTGGTAGTAGTAGTCACATGACGTCATCGTGCAAATGGCCTATTTCCTGACTTTTCCTAGAATTTATCTACGGACATTTTGGTATCCATAACATGTCAGTGTGATTAACCATGTTGCCATGGCAACCGGTTTTTGACACAGGTTTTCAAAATACTAAAATATGGTGAATTTTTTATTTTAAGATCTTGTTCTTTGACTTATAGTGCATTTTCTTAGAATAAATTTCAAATTCAATTCAATGAAATTCAAATTCAATTCAATAAAATTCAATTTCAATTCAATTTCATTTCAAATTCAATTCAATTCAATAAAATTTCAAATTCAATTCATTGAAATTCAATTTCAATTCAATGAAATTTCAATTTCAATTTTAATTGATTGGCCAATTTGAGTATCAAATTCTTGTTCAAAGCAGGTTCAATGCAATAGAGTGAAGATTTCTCAGAATTTGTTCTTTAGGTTTTCACTTTCAAAATTCTACATTGCTATTGGGTTATAGAGCAGTTATCAATTGAGTGTAAAAAGTAATTACACAATTGCTTTGGTTTTTCATTGCTACGCTTTGTGATTGGCTAACAAATCTAGCGCCACTTTCTCGACCAATCAGAAGTTAAACCAAAACCAATCGTGACTTGTTCGCTTGGCGCCGCCGACATGTAATTGCTTCAAGCTCTGATTGGTTCATTGGATTGTTTGCGACTGCTGTGATTGGTCAGAGTAATTACTTCTGTTTTGGTTTTACCACACTCAATTGAAAACTGCTCTATATTCAATGATTTTCTTATAACTGAAAAGAGCTGAAAAGGTAGACTTGCAACAAGTCGACTGCGAAGCCCACGAGAGCGCGACGAAGTCGCGAGTCGACTAGTTTCATAATATTAATATCAATTGAAGAAAGTCCCGTTCTTATAAAAACAAATATTGTACCAAGTCATACAACAGATATAATAACAGATGGCCTTGTATGATTTCTATTACACTTCTAAAATTGAATTCTTGCCCACTTAGTTGATTCCTCAAAAGAAGAAAGAACGAGATTGACTAAGTGGTGAAAAGCAGTACATAGCAACTGTTAACAAATGTTTGTAATTCATAGCGAAAACGCTAATTAAAAAAATCCTAAATATATTAAAAGTTATTTAATCGATTCAACGTATTGTCCAAAAATAAACAGGTAGTTTAAAAGGGTGATTTGGGGTATCAAACGCCAGTTCAAAGCAGGTTTGAAGCAATACAGTGAGCAGGATTGCTTAGGATTTGTTCTTTAGGATTACGCCTTTCGCCGTTTCACGTTTAAGGCTATGTCTACACTATACCGGATAGCTCTTGCGCCGGCACGAAAACCATACCGGATAGGCCTTTCGTTCACACATGAAACGCTAGTTTCGGAACGAGTTTTGTTCCGGAGCGCCGCTGCGACGCGGCGCTCGTGAAAGTGAATCGTCACATATCGGATAGATTCTCGTGCTACTCTTTGGCGCAGGGTGAACAGGCAATCGAACCGAACCGTAGCGTAAGTCAACAACTAGGGGCGAGAATTAAAACCCACTGAAAAAGAAGTAAATATCCAGTTCTGGGTCGTTTCTGTTCACACCAGGCCGGAGTATTTTTCATGTCGACATGATAAGCTATCCGGTATAGTGAAGACAAAGCCTAAAATTCTAGTTGCAATGTGGTAATATCGGTGCTTGATTTTATACTGAAAATTGGTCGCATCAAATATCTCCACCCCTGCCTGGTTAGTTTAACCCTCGGACGTATACACGCAAACGTATATCCCCACCGTGGTGCAAGTTTTTGCGATGTTGCAATATTTCGGAAATATTTTACATCTAATAGATAGCCCGCGATGTGCTCTACAACATAAAGTAAATTTTATGGGTTGTGACGCTGCTGGGGGTCCGTGACGTCATCCAAAATGGCCGCCAAGACGGCCGCCATCTTGGATTTTACTAAAAATTCAAATTTATCGAGAAAATGTGGAAATTGCAAATATTGTTTGCTAGAGTTGCAAAATAACATACAATTAAACATTTTGATGCTTTTGGTAGCATTTTATATGTTTTTTCGCTGAGGGTTAAACCACGTCATATGAAAACGAGAAAATGAGAACGTATTGGAACTGGTATTAAACAACTCTAGTTCAACGCGAATTACTAAATGTAACGGGTCATAACAAGTTTAACCAAAGGGGACCTAACTTGGGTAGGGGTAGGTTTGTTGACAACGTTTTAAAATACAACACAATACAATACATTACAGTATAGTACAGTACAGTGCAGTGCAGTGCAGTGCAGTGCAGTGCAGTGCAGTGCAGTGCAATGCAATGCAATGCAATGCAATACTGGTTTATCCACGATGTTTAACAATATACAAAAGTGTATAAATATACAGAAACGAAACGATGAGAAAATAAACTGGATAAAACACATCGTGAAAAGGAAACACGAGGTCTACCCTATAACGTTTTTGAAAAAAAAAATATATATCAAATTATTACCTATCACTATTTACATATTCATATATTAACCGATTCTGCTTCAACCACATACTGCGGTAAATTATTCCATTCTTTCACTATGTGAAAGAAAGACTGGTCATTTAAGGATTAAATTTCTAACTTCAACAGGGGACAAAGCTGGTTTGAAATTTGAAACTTAAAGGCCGGCACATACTAGGCGACAAGAAGCAGGGACATGACGAGGGGATGACACGGGGAAGCAGAGTTAAACGAAATATCGTAGTTGCTGCGGCAGAATTTTGACCCCTACGAAACGGCTACATACATTCAAACTGGCGTAATTCTGGAGTCGCGTCACAGGGACATTGTCAACTCACATGCGTGCATTGTTCGTGCGGTCGCTTAACTTCTCATAAGACGCAGAAGAAAGTCATAATTTAAAGTCTTGTGTCTAAAAACGAACTTTTTTCCGCAAGGTGTGTTTCACTTCAGGCATTTGTTTAAAGATTTTGACGTCAGTTTTGTTCGCAACTGGTCGCATGTTCGCTTCCATGTGGCTGACTTTCTGGTTGACTATCGTTAAGATGTCGAGAAGGTGGTCATGAGCCGAGCGTTCTTGAAACGCTTCCACAAGGCCGCGAACGTAGTAGCTTCCCAGAGCCATATGCCTGTATGACACATGCTCGTCGACTGTGGAAAATGAATAAAGAAAATCTGCATGTGTTGGTACTCTGGAGACAGGCGGTTTAACTGCATCAATTGGAGAATCAACATGGCTTGAAGTGAGCTGTACGGGAGATGAAATATCAGCCGTTAAGGTAACCCCCTCGTCTTCTTCATCTCCTCTGCATGCTTGGATAAAAAAGAGCTTTGGTTTGCCACTTAGCGTGTCACATTTGCTGAACATATCATGAGCTGAATGAATAGGCACTGCGACACCGTCAGAGCAGAACACTTCGCCGCTTTTCCCATGGCTCATAAGCCACAGCACAAGACAGTCGTACTCACTGTGATTACTGCACGCGAGGGAATCCAGCTCGTCCAAAAGCTCTTTTCTTGTAAGATTCTCTTTCGTGCGTACGTCAAAACCGAGTGCAGCAAACAATGCTGCAACTTGTTGAACATCGTCTTCTGTTCCGAGGCGAGGCGGTTGTTTGCCATGCACAGGATGATCGGCAAACCAGTTGTTGTTAATGATCAGTGCTGTTCCTCTTGGGAGAGTTGTCATCTTGTAGACATCATCTGTGCCAGGATGATAACCAGGGTGGACAGCTGCATAAAATCAGAGTAAACGAATACTTAGATAAATGAATACTTTGATTGATTGACAGCACACAACTGATGTAAATATGTAAAAAGATTCTCCCCATTGTACATTTAATTTTTCAGCATAACGAATTCGGCAGAAGAACAAATCATCGATCTGTTACTTTCAGTGATTTGCTCTCTGAAGGTCTTTGTAGACACTGTTCTCGTTAATGTGAACTCGTACATGTAAGCGGCACAAGAGAATTAAGAGAAGGTAACGTTAAGAGAGTTTAATACCTACACGAGTTTTATTTTACTGAGAATGAGATCAACGACATGCATGCATCAGGTAACATTATCTTTGCGAGTTGACCTCTTGATAAAAGGCGGAGTATTGGGTTGAATGTTGACCTTTGATAATACGAACCCCTTTTTAAATGCGGTACGGAGATAAAAGTAGCGGATATCAAGAAATACACTAATTTCACCACCCTTCAGACATAAAGTTTGCACAAATTCATTGCTATCGGACGTGATACTCATTTCAAGCTCCCCCACCTTTGCAAAATTCATCACCAAATACAATTAATGACCTCACCTTTGATTGGGAACCATTTTTCCAATCCAGGAACAGTGACAATGTTATCGCAGAAACTGTTTGGACATTGGCTAACTTGTCCTCCTTCCAGGATTTTTAGAAGGCAGAGGCAGTCTTCATGTTTGCAGGAGACTTGGCCATGATACGAACACCCGTCTTCCTTCCCCGGACAATCAGGACATGCCACACACAAGTCATACGTGAAGTTTCTCAACCAGGGCAAGTCACGTTTGAGATTTTGCATTGTTTCTTCCAGGAACGTTCGCACGAGAATTGCCACTTCTTTAACTTCAGCCAATGACCCTCCGTGATCTTGTTTTCTTTGCTTCAGGACAATCTTTATGCACTTTCTCGTGCAAATGAAGATCAACTGATAAACAAGATCCATCTCAACAAAAAACCGAGATGCCCCCTCGAAGAAGTTAGGTGGCTGCTTGTATCCACTCTCAGAGCACCAAATGGTAAATCGTGACAAGAGCTGTGAATAGAGACCATGAGGCACAAAACCCTCCAGAAAGTGAAGATACAGTCGACATGGATCTGTAGGCGAGGGTTCAATCTTGCAAAGGTTGCCAGGTGGTGTCTTCAGTTGACTGGGTACAAAGTACTTAACATCAGTTGGAGAGATGGAAAACTTAGCGACCAGTCCGAACTGCTCCATCATGTTCAGGATGTCGTCCTTGATTAGGCCTTGCTGGCAAAACTTTGAAAACACATGATGAACAAGTTCCATATTGAGGACACCTGTTGTCTCCATCTCTTTCCACAACTTCGAATGTCTAGGTTCCTAAAAAGTAAACCAGAAATAACAAAAAGAGAGAAAACTTAAACAGACCAGTAATTGTGTTGTATATCACTGTATACAACAGTATTCGTTACTTTGCAATAGTCATAGGGACTGTATATAGCCATGGCATTTCAAAGTACTGCCACAAAATGAGAAGAGGTTGCAGCTAATATGGCAAATATAAAATAGTAATATGGCTAATATAAAATAGTTGTCTTTTTGTAGTAAAAATAAGGGGAAACACGATCACCCTGGAAAACTTTCCTAAAACCGCCACTACAGCCTGATAAATGATAGCCCAATACTAGTCACACCGGCACAAGTGAGACCTGTACGAGTAGTTATTACAAGTCTGACGATGTCGATCATTTTGCTACAAGTGTAACTGTTTTGTCATCTCTTCTACTAATTATGGTTATTATAAACTAATTTTGGATTTTGAGACGACATTGCAGGTTTATAATGGTGACTAGCTAGCCAAAGTTCAATAAAGATGATATTTTCTCATAACTATATTGAATTTAGTTTCGTATCGTCATTTCCACCTGACACGTTAATAAAGTTTTGTTGTTGTTGTTGTTGTTGTCGTTGTTCTTGAGACAACGGTAAAAAAGTAAACAGCAATTGATGTCAATCAAAATAGAAATACTTTCTAATTGGGGATAGTTGTATGCGTGATACATCTACGCGAAGATGTCGGTTTTTATTTTTAACCAACAACGGAGTACTGAAAAGCAAAATTGACAGCAAACAAAAACACGATTACGCCATACAGCCGCTTGTTTTACTGCGCCTTTCAATAACATGCGGAATTTGAGATTCAAATTTCCACCAACGGTTACGTTTTACACTGCCGTCAATCATCTTAGCTTACATCTCAGGAAACAGATCTTCACTTCAATGAGGTCAAAAGGTCACGTCCATGCATTATGATTGGTAGATTTCGATCCATTTTGTTTGTTTCTTTTTTACTTGGTCCGTTGGCTTTCGTATTAATTATGATTGACGGCAGGGAATAACGCAACCGTTGGTGGAGATTTCACTTTCAAATTCCGCATGTTATTGAAAGGCGCAGTAAATTACACAATTAAGATAAACAAGCTTGTAAAGAAATTTTACGCAATTTAGAAAACTAAAGTACTCACGCATAGCATTAATGACAGTAACAGAAACAGTATGATTACTGGAGGTTTAGACCATCACAGTTACAACACCCGCTCAAAGGACACTATTCGAATCATGAAATCAAATACTAACTGGGGATTGCTTAAATCCCTAAACAGTGCCTTACTAGATTGGAACGCCCACCCTGTGGAGATAAGAAACCTACCATATGATGCTTTTAGAATATCATTACTTAACAGGTTTAAATTTTAATAGTAGTTTCTAGTTCTTACGATTCTGTCTTCTTAGATGTTTAATATTCCTAATTTCAATTAGTTTTATTTCAGGTTTATTGTATTTCTAGCATTTTAGCATTTTTAGTTTCTGTACAGTGCCCTATTGAAAACCACTTGCAGTGATATAGGCCACCTGTATAAAGAACTTTCTTCTTAGTATTGTTATTATAGCAATCTTTCGAGCCGAAAGAATCCGATTTGGCAAACTTTACCCCTGATTCTTTGAAAAAATATTATAATCTATACTTGGCACATGGACGACGTAATGTTTCTGTTTCTTACCATGTCAGTGAAAGAACGAATGGTAATAAGCTGCTTAAAAACGTCAATAAGCCATTGTGCCCGAAGTACAACTGTGTTGCGGTGTTTGACGATCATGCCAAGGTCATGATAGAAATTCAGCATCGTTTCGGCCTCGCGCACGCTTTCAATGAAACAAACTTTCTGGATAATTGCTTGAAGTTGTTCTAGGGTCAGGTAATACGTTCCCTTGGCAACCAAAGCTTCCACAACCTTTTCGAAGTTAAACCACCTAAAAATCAATTAAAGAAAGAGAACCTGTGAGTAAGGACTGTTCAATTCAACAAGTTCATTAATGACAAATCGAAGAGAACTTAACATACATTGTCCACCTCGCGCAAATTGTAACGACGTTTTACGATTTCCTTTCAGGGAATAACTAATCAGTTTCAATTCGGATAATTTTTACTATTTTTTATTATTCTCCATTTAGAGCATGGAATTGTAAGTAAATACTAAGAGAGAAAGGGGTTATGGGCATAGTATTTGGGCACTGACGAAAATCGTGTGCAGACTAGTACCCATATTCGATTCAGTGGCCGGGTGCAGACTAGTACCTATATTCGATTCAGTGGCCGGGTACGAGGTCTCGACCTTGTACCCTTGCCCAAACACCGTGCCCAAACACCATGCCCAATTTGTGGCACGAGTACTTTCAGAAAGCCGTGTTCACAGGTGCTTGGGCACCAAGTGTTAACCTCGCCTAAGATGACCAGGCAGCTGTATGGATGAGGCTATTTGTCTTGTAAGTGTGGGTGGGGCTCCGACTATTATTAACGGAAAAACTTACCGAAGTGGTACTTCCTCCCCCATGTATGGCTCTTGCTTCAACACTTCAATCATACGTTTCTGAAGTGCAGCAACCCCCTCACCAGATGATCCTTGCGTATTATCAACTGAGAAGAAAGGACGTATCACGTGACGTTCGTAGTCCTTTCCAGAAATTTCCTTCTTAATCTGCATTTCCATCTCCTTGATGTCTTGATTTGGTTTATCTGCGTGTGTTCCTACGATAAACACTGGAGGATGTAGATATGGTAGATCGTTTTCTGTCGCATTGTTTTTATCCATTTCTGGGTTTGATGCACACAGACTACTGACTGAAACCAGCCAGGACAAAAAATTCTCCAAATTTGTTTCACCAGTTGGGTTACTGAGAGGAGTGTCATGAATTCCTTGTCTGACATAGGGCTGAGCAATGTTCTTCAATCCTTTACTGAGATTGTAGACCAACATATAAACTGCTCGTGGGGATAAGAACACTGGATACGAAGTGTAATAAAGATGCTGTCCGGCAAAGTCCCACAGATCCAGAATTATGTGGTGTTCCATTTCTGTCGCATCAGATGGCAGGTGTAGACCTTTTAACTGCTTGATGAGAAGATGTGTGAATTCTTTTGGAGGCAAAGCAGGGTCGATCTTCAACTCAGGTATGGCAGATTCTCCAGTTGTATTTTCATTTTGGTTAACCATTTGGTGACCAACTTTAGCTTCTTGTGTTGTTTCGTTGTTTTTCTCTCTTGTCTGAACCTAAAAACAGTTCAACAATTTACTGGCCACTGTGTTTATAATAAAATAATTATTTATTCGATTATTTAAAACTCAGCCTCATAAACCTCACGTTTATTTGATCCGGTTTTTATGTTTACTTCAACTTCGATAGCACAAGTTTTGTCATTGAAACGCAAGTGGGAGCGCAAAAAGCGGCATAGCATCCAATGTCATGCATTCCTTTTCCACATGTGCCCATGCGTATGTAAGCATAATATAAGTTGTATAACAGGGCAAACCCAGCTCTAACAATTACAAGGGTCTGTAATTGTATCTTATTAATATATACTGTCTTCCCAGTTGAAGCAAACTAAAGGCACATACTAAGTTTCCTTGTTACTGTGTGGCTGTTTATTAGCAGAAACCCGAAATAACTGGATTTACTGACAGACTCTCGTACAGTGTTGCCTTTGTTCGGGGGGCGGGGTGGGGGTGAGGTTGACCTTTTTATTTGTACTTACAGCGTGCATATCTTTTGGCTCATTATGAGTGTTGGTATCCACCTCTCCATCTCTGCTTTTCCGTCTCTTTGACTTCTTCCTGATTTTCCCCAGCCACGACCAACACTTTTAGAAAAGAAAAATAAGACGTCATTCTCAAATGCTTTCAACAGACCGAACTCAGATTAATGAAAACGGAATTAAAATCATTTGGTAATATTCTTACTTAGGAGCAGATTCATATGGTTGGCCATTTGTTTCATGATATACGTGGATATTTTTTGCCGCGTACACTCATTTAAGTCCATTATGTATGAGCTTTTATCCCATAAAATACGCATATATATGCGTCACCACTAGCGCGTATATATGCGTAATTAATGCCCCTATACACTCGTCGTATTCGCTTGTTCATCTCTGTCCGACGAATCAACCAAACGACGAACAGAGCACAGCAAACTAAGACGATCAAATTCTCTGCCATGTTGCGATCAGCGTAAGGATAAAATCTTGAATAGTCAGTTAAAAGACAAGCAACAGGTTCCAAAAGTTCTGTTGTAGGAGTGCAATTACAAATATTCAAGATCACCATTAAATAAGGCACTTTTCGATGTCATCATACATGAAGCCTTTCTTTTTGTGCCGACATACACAGACAGAACTTCGAACTCCGCGTATAAACATATGTATGCGTCCTTTTTGGAAGCGTATATACGGGCATTAATTACGCATTTTGACGCTCTAGTGGTGACGCATATGCGTATTTTAGTACGCGCATTTATGCGATATAAATATATATGGGATAAAAGCCCATACATAATGGATTTTAATGAGTGTACACGGCAAAACTACCCACGTATATCATGTCATAATTTTGAAACGAATGGCCAACTATAGATTCAAGGCTTATGGAAACTTGCTATCGGATGAACATTTCCATTCCAGTACCTTTCTCCTGTACTCTAATTCCAAAACAGTATCTAATTCGACACTCTAGTATAGTCGCTAGTGTTTACAGCCACTAACCATATTCTTTCCAGATCTTTCCTCCTTTGGTTCATTTTGAATTTCTGCATCTGTCTTTGGTTCTTCTTTTTGAAGTTCCCCAGCCACCATCCTCGCAAGATCGTGCATAAATTGAGGCACATTGAACTTTTCATCAAAACGTTGCCAATTCCTGACGTGATCAACGTCAACCTCGAATTTTGATGGGTCCACATCGATTCCGTCAGTGCTCTGCTCTTCAGGGTCAAAAGGCAGACTTAAGAAAGATTTCTTCAGACTCGTCTTTCCCGCTCGATCTTGACCGATCAGCATGATTCGAGCACGGTACACCTTTACTTTCCCAGTCTTCAGAGCATTTTCATAGGCAAGCTTTGCTCTTGGTCCTCGTGCTTTAATTTCACTTGGAACTAGTGAACACATTGAAATACAGTTTTAATAAAAAAAAAATGATATTCCTTTAAACCCTTACATGTTTTTTCGTTCTTGTAACTGTCATAAGAGAAAGTACGCCTGAAAAAAATATTTTCGAAAGGCTCCGTTCTCTGATGATTGTAAACTTTACTTAATTTTCAGGTAACGTTCGTACCATTAATTCCGATGCGGTATAGCTAACTGCCTATTTTGGAAAACTTGTTTTTTCTTTGAAAAATCTCACCAAAACGTGAACTTGATAAAATATTCGACGAAGGCTTGGTACTCTGACGAGTGTAAACTTGACCCTTTCAGATAATTTTTGTTCTGTTCTTAACGAGCCCATAATTACATCCTCCCCTTAACAAATCATGACGCGGATAACAAATTCTGGAGTATTGTGCCGTAGTTGGCCGTTACACTTTATTTCACACGTATGCCGTAAAAAATGACAACTTACAGCTAAATATCTTACAGAAAATAAATAAATGAAACAAAGTAACTGGAGAATTGAAAGTGCATCACAAAAGATACTCGGAGGCCAGGAAAAACCTAAGAAATGTAGGAAACCTGGGTAGGAACCCAACTCAAAACTCCGGCGACCCTTCCTACGGGGCCACTGATAATTTAAATTTAACTATTGCAGAAAAAAAAAAAGATGGATAATGTTCAAATAAAGTTCAGCGGTGGAACCGACTAATCAAAACAAACAAGTAAATTTGACTAGGGTTAATCGTCAGTGTAATGACCAAGAACTGACTCGCATACTAAAGGACCAACTATTTATACACATACTTCCACGGTCATAGTAAATGCACGTGCATGCACATAACTTACATCGGCATAAAACATGCCTACATTCAACGGATAACAAAACCCGTAATTAACAGCTCTAACAATAGCGAACAGAAATCAATTCTCTTTCAATTACCATTCATTCCGATGTGGTATAGCTTACTGCTTATTTTGGAAAACTCGTTATTTTATTGTAAAACAGCACCAAAACGTGAACCTGATCAAGTTCGTTTTTTTTTAACCAGACTTTTTCTGTAATTTGTTTTTCTCTTCTCTTTAAAACCAGACTAAATAAAAGCGTTATCACGAAATTGAGTTTATTATTAGAAGGATCAGATTGGGAACTCCTTACCTGAATCACTATTGGGAAATCCTCCTACGGCGGCGGCTTCTTTGAAATCTCCTGAAGACGACCGATATCTGAAAGCTCTTTCTTGCAATTCCTTCTCACGTTTAAAATATTCATTAGCTTGTTTATGGTTTCCAGATTTGTGATAAGACCTGCCTAAAATATAGTAGGCTACCCTTACTCCTTCCCTATTCCCAGCTTCCTTGGCAGCACTCAACATTTGTTTTCCATATTCTATGCTTTTTTCGTAGTTTCTAACACCGTAATGCGACCAAGCTAGAATTTCATTCGCTACTCCTTCTTCTTTCCTGTTTCTCACTTCATTGGCAATAATAAGCTGTTGTTCGCCGTATTCTATGCCTTGTTCATATTCTCCCACCCCGTAATGTGACCAGGCCAAAACTCCACAAGCTACTCCAACTTCTTCCCTATTTCCCAACTCTTGGGCAATACCGAGCTGCTGTTTGCCGCATTCTATACTCTGTTTGTAGTCTCCCGCCCGGTGATAGGACCTGGCTAGCATTCCGTACGCTGTTCCTTCTGTTGTTCTATTTCCCACTCCCTTGGCAATACTCAACAACTGTTTGCTGTATTCTATGCTTTTTGCGTAGTCTCCAACCCAGTAATACGACTTAGATAGAATATCGTACGCTGCTCCTTCTCCTTCTCTATCCCCCACGTCAGTGGCAATACTCAGCTCCTGTTCGGCGTGCTTAATACTTTCCTGGTAATCTCCGCGTCTGAAAAAGCTGTCGGCTTTTTTCACCTCTTCCATGTCTTTCCATGAACCTTCCATAATCCTTCTCAACTACTGAAATAATAAAAAAAAAATGATAAAAGGATGAATGCATAACAACAACAAACGAAATGAGAATCTTATTCTACAGGAAGGTATTGAGTATCGGTAAGTATCCATGACTACGGCATCCGAGTTTAATTGTCACATAGCTTTAAAATTACTCCATGAAGTATTCAATAGTTTTCTTCGATTTTTCGAAAAATAAATTCCTGTTTCAATGGTTTAAATAAAAATGATAACACTTTCCCGATATTCATTTCAAGGATGCAGTGATGTATCAAATCACAGAGCTGCTTTTTTGCTGCATTGTCGCCATAAAGATCGATACTCGCTCACAGACTGGTTGTTTGTAATCTACTCCAAAATGTCTTAACAAGTATAAACGCCAAAATGTGAGCGCAGGATTTTTATGTACCTGAATTTAATTGTGAAATCTGCCGTTCATGCATGCGCTTAGATGTTTTCATGTTGTTTTTTTTATCGCAATTCTAACGATCATTGTAATCGGCTTTTTTTTGTTTTTCGTTGTTGATAAATGTATTTTTCGTTCATGTTGGATAATAAACCGCTCAAAGACACAGTCCTTCGAGGAGCCGGATAACTCAGTTGGAATGGTGGTTCTGCAAACTGTGCCAGCTATTTAGCGTGGGTCGAATGGCTGCTCATGCATACTATGAACTAACCACAAAGTCACACCAGCTTAGGTTTCAGTTAAACGAATCAAATGTAAAGAGCTGCGAATTTCATTCGCCAAGAGCGATCCCAACTTCACCCCAGTTGTTGTGAATGAGAAACCTATTGAAGTTGTCTCCAGCCTCAAATGTGTTGGTTTGAACATTTCTAGTGATTATATGGAATTTGCATGTCACAGAAATCATACGAAAAGTGTCCACCCGACTGTACTTTCTAAGGTAGCTCAAAAGGGCGAACGTGCCAACTAAAGAACTGGTAACATTCTACAGTAAGTCACATGCATCCGGCCCATAACCCAATATGCCTGACCTGTGTTCCACAACGGGCGATGTATTTGTCGGACGGAAAGACTGCAGAAGATCGTTAAGAATAATCTTCCCATTCTCTAGCTATTCCAAAGGGTTAACAGTTAACAATCTGCCCTCCCTATACGACCGCAGAGATGCACTAACGACACAATTATTCACAAATTGTATAATTTATTGTCCGACCAAAACACATGTAACGTTAATCTTAGAAATAAGCGGAGTTTTAATGTGCCCACATGTAAGACAAACAGACTGAAGAACGGCTTTACATATAGTAATGGCAAGTAGATTCTAATACAAATTTTATATAGTTTTAAAAAGTGGTTTGTAACCTGCGGCGAAGTGTAAGTGATATCATATCAGTTCACATAGCAACTTCAAGCTCATGGATGAATTGCATTTATTTATACAACATAATAATATGACGAAACGAAACATATCAAGTAAAAGGAACTTACATTATTGCCAGATTTGGCGAGAATTCCATTCGATAACGATTTCCTTAACGATTTCCTTAACGATTTCCTTAACAGATAAATGAAAGTAATAAAGTTGAAGTTGAAGTCGAAGTTAAAGTTGACCTTGCCTGCACGAGTGATTCCGAGAGACTGATTAAATGTTTCTAATAACGTAGTAACGTGAATGACGGATCACCATGTGTGACCGGAAAAGCGACTATAAAACAAATCATAACAATTGAATTAATTCTCGTACCATACAAGACTTTTAAAGCCCGACGTCATTACTCGAAGAGTTCTTGTTCAAATTATTATTATATTAACATTATTGTGTTTCTATTTGGAGCAAAGAAAAGGTCATTCAAGTAAAATAACCTACAATCTTGGACATTTGACTGAAATGGAATTTAAGAACCCCCTCCCCCCCCCCCCCACCCCCTCAGTGATTTCATTAAGTTGTATCTCAGGCACGTGCGATTTTTCTCTTTTGTTTTATTATTTATAACTACAATACATCATTCTGTCGTCGAATTCTGACATCAAGCACAACATATCTTTTTCCAAGACATTCTAAAGTACAAGACTACCAACAGTATACATGTAACACGAGGGCCGTTGATTCATCTCTGTCGTCGAATTCTGACATCAAACACAACATATAGTATAAAAGTATAACATTAAGGCCATTGAAATCTCATTCGGGGTTCTGTTGCGATCGTTATCAATCCCAATTAATTCGCACAGCGAATATTCCTGGGTCATCATAATGTAAATTAAATGACGAAGTCGTGTACCAGAACTTTTCCTTTATATAGTCAATCTACTTCTGCCAATATACGAGTTTTGTCGCGCTCTCCAATGCAACTTTTGTCGCAAGTGTAAACTAGCGCTAGCGATTAACTAAAACTAGCGATTTGGGTGCAACACTTTGCTGTGTTGCTGCAACATCAGGTTTCGAACAGTATTCGAAACCTCTGCGACATCGCGCGACAAATCGGTCCTAAATCGAACTGAAATCGCCGCTTGTTTAGGGGCCGCCGACATATTCGCAAGTTCCCTACTTGACGTCCACTGGACTAAAAACTAATAATTTCGTACTTGCTCCAAATGCCCCACGCTAACGTCCAAATCTCGACTCTCCCTAACCCCCCCCCCCCCCCGCCCCTTACACTTACACACGTGATGTGATGGAAACTTGCGCGCGACAAAAATTGCACCGAAAAGTGCGTCAAATGATTGCACAAAAATCACCTGTGTAAACGGGCCTTTAAGATACCGCAGAATACGTTCAAAAAGGAATTCGAATGTCGTTTCAAGTCTTGCAAACACGGTTCAAGCGTGACGACTTAAGATTGACCAGGTGATTGACTGTAAAAGGAACGACGAGGATCGCAGCGACCGATTATTTAACGTTGCAAACCCCATAAATTGTGTCAAGGAAAAGCCTATACAATAACCTGTTCAGTGTGTGTATTTAAAGTTGTAGGCATTATGGTTCTAGGTGATTAAACTGAACTTACGGACGTTTCACGGTCGACCTGTGGACTCGATCGTTTTAATTCCGGTTTTACATGTAATCGAATCTTTATATTCATCAGCTTATTTGTACATACCAGTATGTTTATAAACGCCACTGAACTTTGCTGCAGTCAAGGCCACAAGGCAAAATCTGCTACCTCATTTTACATGTATAGCCAGGCGAAAACTTAATCATAGCGACTGCTTTGCGCGATCGCGCGCGACGAACTAATTGAATATTTCTTAACCCGGAAATTTCTGAGCAATCAAAATGCATTGGTGGTCATGACCACGAGTTATTAATTCTTAATAGCCATTAAGAATTAGGTAAAATAAACAGCGCCTGCTTTCACTATATAGCGGCGATTTAAAAGCATTTGCTGAAAAATGTGCGGGGATTTCTCTTAGATTATTTTCTCTTGAATTAACTGATTGCACAATTCATTTTATTTAATTGTGAATTGTGCATTGACACTGATGCGAATTTATGATAATGAAATGCACAACAAAATCACGCTCAGGAGTATTTATCTGCTCCTTTGATTTAATACCATTTACAACCTGGCGAGAAACCAGAAGCTTGAAGAGTTGAAGATGACGTCTGTTTCGTACGGCGAAATAAATGAAATGTGTACATGTACATGTATGTGTTCACGACTTAGGACACGCGCGGGTTTTGCCGCGAATCACGTCACGCAATTACCGTAGTCCGTAACGTCACCTTGCTTTGTGCGTGTTTAAGATCGTTTGCAAATTTGATTTCAATTTCTAGAGTTTTTTTCAATGGCCTCGAAGGGACCCTGACCATGCAGATCATCGTGTTTTTCATACATTGTAAGTATGGCCAGCTTGCTTAAAAATAACGGCTGAAAAATCTCAAAGTTTAACCAGGAGTGGCCATTTTGTTTTATTGGCCGGCTGTCACCAAATCAAATTTCGTTAATGAACTGTAATCCACTTGTTATCCTGACCCCGGTTCCTGGAAAGCCGATTAGCGCTAAAAGGGTGGGAAAAGATCGCAAAATTAAGATATAAGTTTAAGCTTAAATTGATGTCAAATAGAAGATGAAAGACAAGTTTCGATTTTTTTAGCGTGAACCGGCTCTATACACAATCAAAGCTACGATGTTGGTGTACAAGTATGAAAGCTCTTTCTCTGAAATCACTGCTTTATTTATATTCAGATTTAATCAAAAGGTTATGCATGGCTGACCATTTTAGCGAATTTGCATTGACAAAACCACGTGGAATAAAGTGGTGAAATCACGAATATCGGTTATTAATACAAGTTCTTAACGGGTCAAGTTTCACGGAAAATAAACATCACGAGAATATCCCTGTACGACATCACTTTGAACTGAATCATTGATTTTCATTCCATTTCCTTTGGCCAAATCGCAAGAGATTACGTTTCGTTTCTTCCACCAAAACAACCAATATCAAGCTTTGATTTGTAGAATTTGTGACGAGACTCTTTGAGTCAGAATGGAAAACAAGAGCTTGGAAGCTTCGTGTAAGACGCCTCTGTACCGCGCATTGTCATTTTCGCGCGCGCCTGCATGTGAATAACTGGTCCTCTTGAGTTTGCCGAAAATGTCTCTTTCTTAAAATTCACTAGGTACTGGAGAAGATAAAAGCAATGACATTCTGAATAATGTTTAAGATTCTGCACATTGCGTTCGAAAAGCAATTCGAATGTCGCGAGAATGTCGTATCCTGTTCAAGCGTGACGACCGTAGATAGACCAACAGGAAATGGGATTGCAGACAGCTTATTTAACTTTGCAACCCATAAATTGTGTCAAGGAAAAGCCAAATACAACAAACCGTTGAGTATGTGTATTTAAAGTTCTAGGCATTATGGTTCTAGGTGATTATTAAACTAAGCTAACGGACGTTTCACGATTGATTATTTACAGTCTGTAGACTCGATCGTTTTAGAATCTACTCAGCTTTCAAATATTGAATCTAACTTTTGTACATACCGGTATGTTTATAAACGCCAATGAAGTTTGCTGCAGTTACCACAAGCCAAAATACGCTACCTCGATCATGAGCCAGGCGAAGCTCAGGTGAGGAACGAGAATCATAGCGACTGCACAAACATTTTTCAAACCGGAATTTGTCATGCATTGGTGGTCACAAGTTATTAATAGAGCTCACGTAAATTTAGTTGACGTAAAGAAAACCGAGCTGACTAAGCATAAGCATAAGCATCAGTGCTTATATTATATCCAGTGAAAACGACACCGACATAAGCATGGGGGTGGGGGTGAGGGGGTGGGGGCTCACACATAAAAACGATGAAGGTGCTCGTTGGAAATTTTCGAATAACACCCTAAAAGGTTCCAGAATCTCGTTTAATGGGCGTGGCTCAAAATAATTTTTACCCCTGGTACCAATTCTAAAACAACACATGTCATAAAGACTTTTGTTCTTGGCCATCGTAGCTTGTCATATTCTGTGATATTTTTTCGGCTCAGTACCCTAAAAGGTACCGCGATAATTTTAACGGTGGTCACTGTTTTAGATTTTCGTACCCTAAGCGCTACCAATCTACACATTTTGACCCCTAAAAGGTACGACGAGCACCCTCGTCATTTCTTTATGTCTGTAGTTTAAACCAGGCTTTACAACGATGTACGGCGATTTTTAAGCACCTGCTGAAAATATGACATGATTGTTTTCTTAGGTTAAATGATTACACTGTTCATTTTGTTCTGGGTGGGTGGGGGTGAGATCATGGACGGAAGCGGCTGCAATTTGCGCCTTATATGCTGACGTCCGATCTCATCTCTCTGATCCTCCGTAATTCAACTCCCTGCTGCAATGGAGGAAGTGGCACCACATTTGTGTTTTTGTTTTGTTTTAAATGTTGCATTAACACTAATATGAATTGTATCAACCAAAATCACGCTATTTCAGTCACGCTGTAACTCCACATCTTGTATGTCTGGGGACCAAAATATGTGAATGGGGGACAGAAATATATTTTTCTTGTAATAACTGAAGGAATAGTTCATCACCATTTACTAGAATTATTGTTTTAAGGAGAAAGTAGTGAAATAACGTGACATATCCTACTGGAGAAAGTTGAACCACAGACAGGAATTTTGGGACTTTTCCCTGCTGTTTTGCTATAAACAATTCTTAAATCTGTCTTCACGTTAATTGTTTCTTCGCAAGAGTTATCATGTATTCGACTGAAATAACGGAAAAGGGCATAAAATTCAATAACAATTTATTTTTTTCTGGGTTGCGCGCGACCGTGATAAGCCAGATAAGCTACAAGTCACAGTTTTTCGCGGAAGCTTATGCAGATTAAAAGTCGGTGTATATCGTTTTACCGGTTTGGGGATAAATACGGGACATTTCCCAAAATCAAACGGCGTTTGAGGTCTGAAACCTGACCCAAGACTTCTAAAGTGCTTTTCTCTGGAAAAGCACTTGTACAGCAAGATTAACATCACGGAAAATGATCGAGTCATATCGTTTGGGACTTTTCCCTAATATATTACATCAGATAATAAAGGGATAGGAAAGGCAGGAAAACGATATTTTTCCAATTTTAAATGTGCTGTAAACCTCATCAATTCTCACAGACGAAGCCGACACAAGAAACTGTCGTATGCAAGGTCTAGGTTGTGTTTTCCGTTTGTTCATTTAAACATGGCTTCCGAAATGTAGGACCTTCTCAACGTTCTAACCGTTGACTTTTTTTTTAAAAAAAGCTAATATTTGTATATACGCAGGGATACTTGTCATACTTCTGTAAAGACTGCCCCTATAGCAATTTCTACCTGAGCTATGAAGATTGTCAGGTTTATCAATTTTTCATGGAAGACAGAGGTTGAGTGTCGTCTTAAACGACCGAGTTAAATCGGCACTTTTCGCTTAAAACTACGTAAAATGACAAAACAACACCCTGAGTGCGGCACAAAGACGGCCGCTCCATACATTTCTTACTAAAAATGTGTAATAATCTTGAACGAAATGCTTTTGCGCTTCAAAATTTGGCCAAGATGTGTAGTTTTAAACTCTCTACAATTCCATAAACATTTTGGAATCGAAATCTATTGTTTAATGCTTCTGAATTTTGATACGACGTAGGTGAAAACCAAGAATATGTTCACGACTTAGGACACACGCGAGTGGCGCCCGAGAATCACGCGTCACGCAATCACCGTAACTTCACCTTGCTTTGTGCTTGTTAATCGTTTGCAAGTTTGATTTCAATTTGGCCTCAAAGGGACACTGACCCTGCTGATCATCGTGTTTTTCATAAGTATGGCCAGCTTGTTTTAAGCGTGATTTACTGTCTTCAAATAAGGAAGAGAAACCGATAAAAAATAAAGAGGAAAGAGAAACTGATGGAAAATAGAAAGACAAAATAAGGGCTAAAAATCCTCAAAGTTCAACCAGGAGTGGTAATTTTGTTTTATTGACCGCCTGTCACGAAAGCAAAGGTAATTCACTTGTAATCCTGTACATTATCCCGATCTATCCCCCGGAAATACTTTATATCATTGCTCCTTTCACCGTAGAGGTAAAACTATGTATATATCTGGTATCTTCAAATATTGACGCGCTGCGTGGCATTTTTGTCATATCTCAATGGTGGTCACTATAAAATAAATCAAAGGCTCCTACGAACCAACCCCTCCCCAAGACGTTTGCTTCACCGACACCCAACCCATTGCGGCCAACTCACTACTCTCTCCTCCCTTCAATAAACAAGTGCAGTGTCTTTTGCCAAGAGATGACCACTGAGGAGGATGGAAATGGTTGTAACTTGAGTCAACTCGTGACTACGAAACACTCTTAATAAAAGACTCTGCACACCTTCGGAACCTCCCCCCTCTTAGGCGTTTTGCTCCACCGACCTCCATCCCGTGCGTCGAAGCCCCCCATCTCCCCCCTCCCTCAAACTTTGTCCCCATGGGGAGGGGGGGGGGGGGTGTTTGTGGTTGGTTGTAGAGTAGACATTTTATACCACTCCTTGCCATCAAAGAAATAGCATCCACAATATATACTGAGTTAGAAACTTGTTTTAGGCCACATTATTGCAGTTATAATAGTCATAGTGAGAAACCAAAAGAAACGGATGACTGTAAGTCTTTTGTCACTTTATTTTCCATGTGTAACATTTTTAGGGCCTTCACTCCTTTAAGACTCTATATCTATAACTACTCTAACGAAGAGGTGTGGAAAAGCGGCCATCTTTACAAAAGGAGCTTTTATCGCTCACTCTTGAACAATCTGCCTCGAACCATTGGCGATAGGTTGAACCTGGCATGCAAATAAATAAATAAACGTCACATACAGTATGTTGCATAATATGCGAAATTGAAGTCTTGATATTAAAATTCGACCTCCCTGGCCAGGGTTACTTCCGTGGAAATGTGACATTAACTTTTGGTAGAGATATATGGAAGTACACTGTCATATAAATGTCACTAAATACTTTGTTTGTTACATTTGTCTTGGGGGTGAAATAATTAGGAGGTATGCCCACGAAAGGATATGTTGATAAGTACCTTTTATAGCGGAGCTCTGGCGGGCCGAAGGCCCACTCACGTGAGGAGGAAGGGCAACACATGGTTTAGTGAATTTAGTTATTATATATAATTGTATAATAATAATTGTATATTATATAATTGTATCTCGATAAACATTCTCGCATTTATAATTAATTATCTAGAGCAATCCGAAAACCATAACTCAGGAAAAAGATATACAATAGCAGACTACTTTCACTTACTTCGTCCATTCGCCTTCGACTGAGCAACCATCTCAAACCTGAAACAAATAGGTTGTGTTATGTTTAAACAGAACTTTATAACGTGGTAACGTCTTCACGAGCCTAGTGACTCACAACTGCCGGAACTTAACCCGGTTTCTGTAGTATAAAGCGACTGAGAGTTTTACTACTCCCCCCCTGGATGAGATGCCAGTCCATCACAAGGTTACCCCCCAGCATTATGTCGCCGGTACTCATCTATAAACTTGGGTGAAGAAAGACAACGTGGAGCAAACGTGCTTAAGCAATGGAACTAAAACTCAATGGAACTAAAACTCCATTGTTTAAGTAACGGAACTAAAACTCACTGAAAACGCACTAAATCCCCCCCCCCCCCCCCCAAAAAAAAAAAAAAATCACCCAGGAGACAAGGAAGCACAAAAGCGAAGTAAGGTAGACAATTTTTTATTGAAATCTTGTTCGGATTTTTTAGCTCCTAGAATTGACCATTTTTTCTCATACAATCCTTATAATTTCGCTCGTAACGGTTGCTGTGACACATATAGCTTGGGCTACCTGTGTTAACCCTATTCAGACTGGGCGGGGGGGGGGGCTTTTCGACCCCCCCCCCTTCCAGTAAAATTGTGATAACTCTTACACCGAAATAGCTATGAGGCTGAAATTTTCTGACTTTTCCTAGAATTTATCTAGTGACATTTTGGTATCCATAACATGTCAGTGTGATTAACCATGTTACCATGGCAACCGGTTTTTGACACATATGTTTTCAAAATATTAAAATATGGTGACTTTTTTATTTTAAGATCTTGTGCTTTGACTTATAGTGCATTTTCTTGTTAGAATGGTTTTTTCTTGGGACTAGTTCTTGAAAGACATCAAAAATTTTTGCCATCAAATATTTGGGAGGAGGGTAGGTAAATTTTTGCTCTCTTTTACGTATAGACAAAAAAATTGTACTCTTTATTAAATAACGCTTCTAAGTTCATTGTTTGGATAATAGACATTAGTTTGATACGTGTTTTATACATTCTGATCCTTTTCTCTTTTAGATATTTTTTAAATTTTAATTTAAACAACAAAAAAAAAAAGGAAATCCAAGATGGCGGATCCAAGATGACGGATCTAAGATGGCGGACATTAATTTCAAAATTATAGTTTTATCGCCTTTTTTTGCTTTTTCTCGCCTTACAAGTGTGTCCTTGTTTGTATTTATTATGTTTTAATATTAAAGAGATGATTTTACAGTATTGTTATATTTGATATTTTAAGTATCTGGATGGAAAAATATCAAAGAAACGTCGGAAAAACAAAAATGACGTCATTGTGACGTCATAATTTGGTGTGGCAGGTCAAAACTGGGTGTGAAGTTTGATTTCATGGTCCTAGCCTTACTGGTTCCAGAGATATGAAGGGGGGGGGGGGGGGGGGGGGGTCCGTGGAGCCCCCTCCCCAGTCACAGATTGCCTAAAAAAGCCCAGTCTGAATAGCTAGGGTTAAAACTGAGTACGGTTGATTTGGGAACAAAACTATCTTGGATTTTACTGAAAATTCAAATTTAATTGGATTTGTTTTAGACTTGTAAACTATGACATATTTGCTGCTTTTAGTATTTTTTTAAAATAGTTTTAAGCAAAACAAGATGAAGACACGCACACATGTGACGTCATTTCTGGTTAAGATAGTAATTGCACGATGGCGTCATATGACAACAACTACCAGAATTCATTTCGTTTTCCTTTCTTATTTAAATTTTGTAATCCCAGTGCGGTTTAAATAACAATAGCCCTAATTTGCACTATAAAATAACAACAACAACAACAACAACAACAACAACAACAAAATGAAGGATTCTGGCAGTTGTAGTCATATGACGTCAAGTCATATGACGTCATCGTGCAAATGGCCTATTGACAAAATGTTTCTCAAGAGTAAACAAACAGCTATAATAACAAAAAGACCAAAAAGTTTTGCTTACGTTTGATTTGGTAGTTGACATGATGAATATCACGATGTATCCCTGAAACAAACAAATTTTAATAAGTTTCTAAAACCAACGTAAATGGCACGTAAAAGTTTCCATACCATAGCTGACTGCGCATAAATAAGTCCATCAAAGGAAAACAATATATACCTGATATATACCAAGGTTTACGAGATCTTTTTGAACTATATCTTTACACATTGACTTAAACTAACTTTTCCACTGATTTCCACTGATCTTCACTTACTTGCACATTCAATACATCCTTTTTTAGCCTTCACAAAATTGTACGTGGTCACGAGTTTATTGCAAATTAGGATTCTTTCTATGTAATAATTAAGAATTCTGCTCTGTTTTATTATCAAACTAAATACTGTTTGTCATGGAATGTTTTCGGTAGTTTTATATTGTGAATTGGCCATTTATTGTATTTCGCGGGATTGAATTCTTGTCATTTAGAGAAACGAGAGAATGAGGTTGTGGCAAGAATTGAAAGGCAACAACTTTTTAGAAAAGTCCAAAATAAGAAGCCTTCTTGATGGGATTTGAAAAATTGGGCAATGAAGTTAGATTTGGGCCCCGGAAATATTCACTTTCACCATTCACTTGTTAAAGAGAGATAAACGAGTACATATTCTTTTTCTCACATTTTAGGTCTCGCTTAAGGCCCTTGACGTATTCTGAAAGAAATGAATATAATAATAATATTAATGGTGATATTAACACGTAAAGATCACAAAGATTTCTGATTTACAGGTACAAACAGCAGTTTGTACCTGTCTTCACAAGCTCAATGGCTCACAACTGCCGGAGCTTAACCGGCTGGTTTCTGTAGCATGAAGGGATTGAGAGTATTGCTACTCCAAGGTTACTCCTCAGCATTACTTCGCCGGTACCCATTTTACACCTGGGTGGAGAGAGACAAAGTGGAGCAAGCTTTCTTGTCCAAGGAAACAACACGTGAGTCTTATTTAGTAAATAATGAGAAAAATGACCCAAAACGAGCTAAATATTTTTTTTTTTTTACAAACGGCGCCCCATAGTTCCAACATATATACATAACATGAATCTAATTTGCGGGGTATTCTGCAATTGCTCTCGATTATTATTTTTCGTTTGAATCAGTGCAGTCGGTGATTGCTCTGAATAGAGTGTTTTCACTCACATAACTGGCGGCCATATTGGAGTGCTAAAACAATAAGAAATGTTTGAATAAGAATAAGGCTTAAGTCCCAAAGGATTCGTTTAGGTCACCAACATGGCCGCCATTTCATTGTTTTGGGACACCAACATGACCGTCGTGACATTACGTGCAAACGCTCTACAAAATATCCTCATGGGACTCACTGCATCGACAGAGAGTGCCAGCGCTCGAGTATCGATTCCTTCTGCATGTACCGTAAAACAAAAGGAACAAAGAACGACAATAATACAAATGCAAAACAAGACCAAAAATACAATACCTCACAAACAATATTTTATTTTATTTTTTTATTTTATTTTATTAACTTCGCCACACTTGGCAGGGACACCACAACAGCTTGCGCCACTTACTGTGGCCCAGTTCTGTTTTTTACCCACCTCCCTGGGGAAAGGTTGCACACTGAGGGTGGTCACAGCCAGGGTTTTGTTACATCCTCAATGGTTCTTTAACGTCTCCTACAGTTAGAATGCATGGAGTTGTAGGAGACAAGGCCAACGGCTTTACGTCACCGCCCAATGACGCGATCATCTGAACTAAGACAATGAGTGGTTCATGGGTACCGGTACATGTAGAAAGACCCCGAGTATCTTGATTTGGGTTTCATATCTCCTGCCTCCCCACTCAAGGACTTACATACGGTGGCATTGGAAAGACACCAAGTGAATATCAAAACACATGTTATTTCACTTACTCTTTCCTGTTCTGTACACATTAGTGATAATACCTGAAACAAAGAACAACAAGCAATATTATTTCAAAAGCAACACGGGACAAGACTTTGAAAATATCTATTTAACCTATTTCTATCGGGCACTTTTTGTAATCTAAAGAACTTTAAAGCTGCGACAATTAAACCTGGAGAATTTATAGCACCTCTTAAACGGTCTACGTTGAAGTAGGTCACGTGATTTGATAGCGTCAAATGTCGTGAAAATTGCGACGTGATTCATAACGGCCGCCATTGATTTCTATTGGCCAATTTTTTCACTAACAGCTAAGAATGTTGTGATTTCTCTTGATTAGAGGCAATCACTTAAAGACATTTTTTTCCTGTGCTATAAGAGCATTTTGTGTATAAGCAAACTAACACATAGCTAAAATAATATTAGCCAAATATTTAATACACATTTACCTAGAAAACAGTTACAAATCCCCTATTAATTGTTTGGGACATGGAGTTTGACTTCGGTAAATTCCTATTTACTATTTGATGTCTGAGATCAGATAAAAAGAAATATATATCAATTTGCTTATACTTACCACGGACACTGCTTAAGAAGGGCTTCTGCATGCGCACTTTAAAAAATGGATACGTAAGGATCAATCAAAATCAAAAATGAAAGGTTGGATTCTACATATAAATGTCTGGGTCTCCAATCGATAATCGACAATGATTGAAAGAAATGGATATCAATCGATATAAACTAACAATACGATAATGAATAATGAAATGGATAATCACGCCGGGGCCAAACGCCACTAAAAAGGATCGTCAAAAAGTTAATTTTTCTTTTTTGCACATTTCCTCACTAAACTTCATACATTCACTTGGGATGTTGTCCAAATCATTTCAATGGGGAAAAATGTGAAAATGTCAAATTCTGACGTCATAACTGATGACGTCGCAAAACACTTGGTACAAAGTTTCTAATTTTCTACCCACAAATATTTCATTTGAAAGAACTTGACTGAGGGACTAATATACCTAAAACCGTAACTATCTATATGACAAATATTTCTCGAATTATAACAATTTGAAGACATTTCAGTGTCTCCCCACTGGAAGCATCCCTATAAAATCAACTTCTATCGCATTTTTCTTCATTTTTTTATTAAATGACGCTAAGAATTTGGTTAAGTAAAGTGATGAGTGTTTAAAAACAATGTGTAGTTTTAGATTTCGATTTTCTCCTCCAGACCTATTATTTAAGTGATGAAATAATTGCGACGTTGCATTTTATGACGTCACAAAACAAGGTTATTGAAGTAAACAATAGTAGGAAAAACTATGATTTTTTAAAATTATTTTTGTTCTTCTCATCAAGGGAAATCAATCTGCAACATAACTAGAATTGCTGACACCAACTCAAATTATGATATTTTACCTAGGGGGACACTCTTTTCTGGGCAAAGCATTCTTCAAAATTTAAAGGCCCAGTATCACCCATTCGGCTTTGCGGTCGTTTGTTTTTGTTTTCAAATGTCGAGCTCGCTCGTGATTGGCTCTTTCGGGAATTTTCGAATGCGTTAAATTCAATCGTCGAGGCATTGGGCGCGCAATGCATTTTGGGTGATACTGGGCCTTTAAAATGTCATATCTCATCTGATCTGATATTTGTGATATCGATAAGGGCCTGGTCGCACCACAGTCAAAAACGAAACTTAGCCCGTGCAAAATGACATAAAAACAAAAACATTCCACAAAAAGCGTGTCCCACCGGAGCGGTTTACTTTTCTTTTCCTCGATTTTTGCACGGGCGGATTTTTGTTTTTGACTGTAGCGCGGCCAGGCTCTAAACCGTTTTCAAATTTTAACTTCTTTGGTTGTCCTCTTTCGAAAACACTAGCAAAAAGTTGGAAATTAAAAACTTTGTGGTTGCATAAGACATTTCGAACACTCAAGAGAATGCAAAGGTGCTTATGTAAGCTTTTGCCTGCGGCTTGGGTTTAACATAAACGTTTACAAAAAAGCATGTTCACTTGCTAAGAATGGAAAACGAACCTAAAAAAGAAGTGAATAGAAAGAAAAGGACGGCGAACGAAAATGCTCCTGGTGTACGTAGGATCTGGAGAAGATCTAGTCAGCCAAAAACGTTTTTGAACAAAAGCAAGACCACGGTTATACATGTACTGTATAAATAGCCAAATAAGGGTAAAGTGGGAATACTAAGATACTACAAACTACGAACTGGAGATTCACACATTCCGCACTTTCGCCAGCAGCTCTCTTCCCTCTAGGGTGTTCAGTGGACGCGATTTGGAGATCGATTTTCTTCGCATTGAGCGTCAGTGCCACATTCCCGCACTCAGCCTCCACAAAATGAAGAGAGAGAGTGCAAGCGCCCTCGTCATTTGAAAAGGGACTTGTACCGGTTCCCTCTCCCATTTCCCCTCTCCCCCCGCAAGGACTATAGTAGGGTGACACTAAGTAAATATGAAAACAGAAAATTCTTTGACTTACCTATCTGATTAATAACACCTGAAACAAAGAATAACAAACAATGTTATCTCAAAAGCAACACGAGATAAGACTTTAAAGTCATCTGTTAAACCTATTTCTGGCGGTTTTTTTTGGACCCGTTTGGAGAGAAGCAGTCTGACTTCATGGGTAAGTTCCAACATCTGATGACTGAGGTCATAAAAAGAAACAATTTCAATTTAATTTGTTCTTGCCTACCTCGGGTACTTCTCTTCAAGACCGGTACTTTTACATCTAAAACAATGGTTGAAATTAAAGAGTAAATCAAAACATAATTAAAGGCTGGATTGTACATGTAAATGTCTGGGGTATCCAATCGATCGATGAAATCGATAGTTGACAATTGAAAGCTATCGATATCAACCGACATAACTAACAATTATATCAACGACAGTGGATAATGAAATGGATAAGGTACTTTATGTGTGGCTATTTATGGCCGACGCCAACCGATATTAATCGACTAATTATATCGATTAACTACGATTAATTTCTACTTATTTTCATTTAACCTTTTTACTCTCAGAGTCAACTATGGAGACATGTTATGTTGTTCCAACTTTTGAGTCTGTCGACGAAATCCTATGGTGTGACCATTCAAATGAAACCTCTTCAGCAGTACTTTTGCATGGTACCATTTGTTCTAATTTTTGAATCTGTGGATGAAATCCCATGGTGTGACCATTCAAATGAAACCCCTTCAGCAGTACTTTTGCATTATACCATTTGTTCTAACTTTTGAGTCTGTAGACAAAATCCTATGGTGTGACCATTCAAATGAAACCTCTTCAGCAGTACTTTTGCATGGTACCATTTGTTCTAACTTTTGAATCTGTGGATGAAATCCTATGGTGTGACCATTCAAATGAAATTTCTTTAGCAGTACTTTTGCAAGGTAACATTTGTTTTTCTGTATTCTACAAAATGAAATTTGGGACGTTTCTTTAATTTTGATATTTGGCATTCTTGGGAATTAAAGGGTTAATATATTTTCATAACAAACAATGATAAGTAGTTTGTTTAGTTCGTACTCCTTTTGTAACTGTTGACACGGGTATTGACCCTATTTAGCATTGGGGTGGTATCAGGGGTGGTGGTTGGATGTGGGGGAGGGGAGGAGGGGGGGGGGGTTGAGGTTTTAAAGTGCTCACGCTAACATTCAACATTCATAATCAAACGGGTATTGACGTTGTTTGTGCCATAAATTTTAATTCATTACATATTTATTTAAAAATAAATGTTTTTGATTTATTTTCAAATTCAACTAGCAGACTGTCGATTCTATTTTTACCTACTTTGGATTCCCGAATGTAGACGCAGCGCATCCTTCAAATCGTCACCTTCTTCCATACCCCTGAATGGTACAACTGAAATGAAAAAAAAAAAAAAACACGAAGTACATTTTTGGGAAGCCAATCAAAGCGCGCAAAAAAACGCTATCCACAGGTTGGGTATATACTATAATTACTCTTCAAAAGCTCATTAATAATTCATAAAGAAAATACAAAGGAAGTTAATGTTTAATGAGTGTCTTTATATCTGATATAGACACCGCTAAATTTTGCGTCCAATTTTCTTGCCAAAATAACCCAAAATCTAAATATTAGTGCAAGAATTAATAGATCTACATCAGAAGTTTTTGAAGCCGTTTAATAAACTCGCACTTCGTGCTTTATCAAGTCTAAAACACTCGGCTGCGCCTCGTGTTTTAAACTTGATAAAGCACTCCTGCTCGCTTATTAAACTATACTTTAGATAGACAAAAACATCATGTGTAAGACGTTTGCTTCCAGAAAGAACAACATATGATTACTCAAAACTGCAAAGTGCATTTTCCAGTTTTTGAGTAATATATTACCCTTTAGCATACCCAACCATTAGATACTCAAACTCCGAATAGGATTATTTTGTAATCCATCTCCACCTCGGGGGGGGGGGGGGGGGGGGGGGGGCAAACAAAGTGTATTATGGGCAATTCGAAAATGGAGAATAAGGGTGGTTGTTATTGAATGTAGAAAAATGAAACTTGAATGCGCTGGCAATAATTTGACTCCTACTTTCCAAAGAAATTGAGTATGATCCAATATTATTATTTCGAAAGAGAAAAAGGATCACATTACTGCGCGCGAAATTTGAGTTTCAGCGACATGCCACGTCATGCACGAGCGCGCAAATTAAGAAAGAAGCGTTGGTAGCCTTTAGGGGTGGACCATTAGAAATCCTGGGAGGGGGGTCAAAAATTTTTCAGTGTAGGAATTTTTTTTTCGACCTGATTTTCCTGCAGGATTTTTTTTTTGGGGAGGTGCAAGCCTGCAGGTTTTTTTTTTCCTGAGACCTTCTTTATAAATGCGTGCAAGCTCCAATTTTTTTATACCTGGCCCAATCCATTTTTGGTATTAAACGCTGGAGAGTAGATTTAAGTCAGACTGTGGAACCTTTGCATAAAAATGAGGAGAAATAAGAATTCAGATAGAGTGGTCGAGCGCCGAAGGCTCGAGCCGCTAGGGGGGTCTGGGGGCATGCCCCCCAGAAAATTTTGAAATCTGGATGCTCTGAAACTCCATTTCTAGTGTTCTGAGACAACAATTACTGTCAAAAATGTTTGGCAAATTGTTGTGGCTTCTCGTCGCTTTGCGTCTCTTTGTGTGGCTCCACATAAAAGTACTCGATTTCATTTTATATTTCTTGCTGTTTTTTTAGTTTATCTGGATATCAGAGTAAAGTATATGCAATTTCGTCTTTTTGTATAGTAAGTATTATGAGAATTTGACGTACCAGATAGACCTTTGAGGCAGGTAATTTTTGACAGCATTTGACTCAACCTGAAGTTGCTTTTGATTAATTTTACTACCAGAGAGCATGGCATACTCTCATCTGTTCCAGTTTAAAATAAATAAATAAATATATGTATATATAGCCAGTTAGCTTGCAGGATTTTATTTTTTTATGGTCAACTGCTTGCAGGAATTTTTTTTGAGACAATTTTCCTTTGCAGGATTTTTTTTTTGGTAATTGTCACCCCCCCTACCAAGATTTCTAATGGTCCGCCCCTTACGTTAACTTTGCTTAGATTTAAGGCCCGGTTCAGACGCCGAACTTTTCATGAGCCGAACTTAATTCGAATTTGGACCGACCCAAATTAACAAAAGTACGCCTGTTGATTCAGACGCCGAACTTAATTAGCCGAACTTAATTCAGTTTGAAGAGAAACAAATCGAAAGGTGAGCGATTTTCAGGCAAAGATGTTAGAACACGCACCAGTCGTTATAATAATTTATGCATTAGGTTCGGCTCATGAAAAGTTCGGCGTCTGAATCAAAGCCGTTCCAAAGCCGAAATTCCCGGCTGAGCCAGGCGAAAAGAACGGCTGAGCCGTTCCAAATTCAAATAGCCGTTCTTAATTGATTCAGACGCCGGACTTTTCATGTACTTAATTCAAGGTATTAGGTTCGGCTCATGAAAAGTTCGGCGTCTGAACCGGGCCTAACTCGCTTGAATGGACGGTCACCCTTTGTAATTCTCGACAGAAGGTAAAAAAAAAGTACAAAAAAATAAACGCAGGAAGTTTAAAATTGTCCTATTTTTTCTACCCACGCAACATGGAACTGCCGGCCAGCCAGCTTGCGGCTGTGAGGGTTTGCAAATGCTGTCGTTTAAAAATTAGATTTACCTTAAGGGACGTCACCATAATAATAGATCCACTCATATAAAATTTGGCAAAGAAAGTTCGAATCTAGAGATTCATTTGCAATAGTTTTAGAATAACACACACTTGGGCTATATTGAGTAAGGAAGACTAATCTTTAAAAATTAGGGTGGCCTTTCAGATATCGATCTTATCTCCGAAACGAAGTCGGTGGCCACTTAATTTATTTTGCTTTTTTGACACAAGTAACTCGTTACCTAGCTGTAGCAAAAGTTATTAAAAAGTTAGAGAAGATTTTCGAGCGAACGTCCTTGAGCCAAACTACTAAACTTATTGACATACCTGAAGAAGTCACAACAGACAACAAAAGCACAAAACAAATCAGAAAAACGCCTGAAAACTTCATCTTCACTGCCTGATGTGCTGCAAGAAAAAAAAACGTTTTCTTTTGCTACAAGATAAAAGAAGGGGTAATTTTTGTTATACACAATCGGTGACTACTACTACTACTGCTACTACTACTACTACTACTACTACTACTACTACTACTACTACTACTACTACCACCACCACCACCACCACCACCACCACCACCGCCACCGCCACCGCCACCGCCACCGCCACCGCCACCGCCACCGCCACCGCCACCGCCACCGCCACCGCCATCGCCACCGCCACCGCCACCGCCACCGCCACCGCCACTGCATCCTCAGGAAGACCCGAGTGTGCATGCTTCGTTGAGTGACCTGTCTTCTGCACGAGGGCGTATAAGATGCCACTGTATGGCATCTTCTGCTCGCCTCGACTCATCCTTCCGTGAGTCCGCTCCCACAGCTAGGGCGACCTTTTCAACCACGAGTGCCGGTGAGAGAGACATGCAAGCTGAATCCTTCTGGCTACCACCTTGTCGCCAGCTCTTGGGAGGCCACTGCACGAGGAGGATGGTGTTTAACAGCCATTTAGCTACTCTTCTAGTGTGCGGTCCATGACTCGCATCTGTAGAGGAGCACGGACTCGATGGTATCTAGGAAAAAAGAGATTTTCACCTCCCTCTACATGCTGGAGTTCCACAACTTCTTCGTGTCGTTCATCGCTTCGACGCCTTCACTTTCCTGATTTTGATGCCCTGTTCGGAGAACGTCAGCTCTCTCCCTTTCGCCGTCTTAAAGTAGGGCGTAAATTGCTGGCGTGCTGTGAGTGATAACCCCTGTTTTCTTTGCCATTGAGCGTCGGTGCCACATTCCCGCACTCAGCCTCCACGAGATGAAGTTTCTTCCTCTTCTTTTGACATCAGCGCTACGTCGTCTGCGAAGTCGAGGTCTGTCTCTGTGACTGCTGGGTACCGTGTTGACCTTCTCTGGGTAATGGTGAATCCGCGCTTTGTTTCTCTCCCGTTCATAGTTTTTCGGCAGTCCACAGTCAAGGACGACTATGAACTGGTGCTCGGGTGTCCTCATAATGGCTATTTGAATATCGAATTCCATTACAAAGCAGGTTCGCGCCAAAACGATAAAGAATCCTGATGATCTTTCATTCACGTTTTACCCTTTTGTTATTTGACTGTGTAACTACCCTGTTGTCATAACTGAGGGGCTAAAATAATTAGAAAACATTTGTCAAAAACCCAGCCCAGTACCACCGAGTCTTCTCCCAAAATATCGAAACTAAAATAACGCTCTGTACTGTCTAAGTGCGATCGATTCCATGTATTGTCTTAAAATGAACGGGTAGTTTTAACTAAGAAAATTAACTTGGCGATTGTCTATTTACTGACGTATCAGATTCAAGGTAGTCTAGAATAGTCTTGACGCGTTGCGATAAATATTCCTCTTCATTTCTTCTTCAATATTCTTTTCCCTTTTTTGTGTTGTTATGAACGTCACGTTAACAATAAGGAATGTTGCTTGCGTGTTCAAAGTTACTGAGCTTAAATTCCCGCCTGAAAAATCGTTTGTTTTTAATCAAGTAAACGATATTTTTTTTGTGAAAACTTTCCGTCTGAATGCCTTAGCGATAGAATCGATGTTGTGTATTTAAACAAAACAGAAGAACAATTGTCTTTGGATGTTTTCTTGTGCTAGTTTAATTTAGGTAGGTAAGGTCAGGGCGGGGTCCAAAGTCTTGAAAACAAACGTTTTAAAGAGGCAAAACCAAAGTACGAAGCTTTGAAGCTTCCTAACCTCGATCAGAAAGTAATGAAGAGCAGATGGGTACAGAAATGGCCAAAACACTGTTTGAAACCCACAAAAAAAACACTACAACTAATCCCACCGATTAAAGAGTTTATAAGGGTTCAATGATGAGATTATTTTTTAACTTACCACGGTTTGGATAAAAGGAAATACTCCTTCCGAAAATAGAAGTGCTTACAACAAAGTTGTGTGATCTACAGACTTCGAACACAATGGATAGGAGAGAGAACAAAACATGACTAGATATTGAATATGCGATCACACGTTATTGGTTAGCGATGACTTCATGCCATCGAATTCCTCCTTGGTGAGTGAATACTACGCAAGCTGTGATTCCATTTCTGGTAGTTAATACAACTTAAAACAAGTCAAACTCTTTAGCCAAAATATATTAAGGTGTTCTATTATTCTTTAGTTAAAGTACCACTTGATGACTTTGTTATTTAAAACGCGTGAGATCGATCGAGTTGTGATATTTCCGACACTTAGGATGTCAAAGAACAATTTTTTATGATATTTGAAATTTCTCGGGATTACCGTATTTACTCGAAAAAGTGCCGCACTCGAATAAGCGACGCATTGAAGAACAAAATTATTATTAGCGTCGCCCTCGAATAAGCGCCACTCAATCGAAACATCATATCGATGTCTAAAATAACAACTGTTCGAAGAACCAGTCGAGAGTTAAAGGCAAGGCGAGATCACAGAATAAATAACAAATTGTTAGATAATGGCCGAAAAACCGAAAAATTGTTTTGAATCCGAAAAAACAAAAAAAAGAAAAAAAAAACAATTATGAATTTAAGGGTGAAACAAAGTTACAGACATGAGATGGTTCATCAACTTACCGTCGGTGGTAAGAACAAAATAAGAGTGAAATATGTGATCCTCGCAGTGTGCTCTCAACTTTAAAGCAGCTGAAAAAGCAACCTGATTTTTTTTCAGGTTGCTTTTTCAGCTGCTTAAGTTGAGAGCACACTGCGAGGATCACAAATTTCACTCATGTTTATCCGCAGTTGAAATATATGATTTTCATATATTCACATTCACAAGAACTAAATAATCCTGCATGTGGTCACTCGCACAGAATTCCCGACTTCCTGCTATGCGGAGAATAACAAAATGTGGCTACAACTAGAAAAAAAAAAGTTATCGAACCAAAAAAATGTGTCTGTAATTCAAAAAAACAGCAAACATTTAGCCAAAAGAGAGGTGTTTGTGCTGTTAGCTTTCTGTAAAGTATCACCTGACAGGACAATAAGACCTAAGAAACAGGGAGATATACATTGCATGGAAGATAAAGGAGAAAGAATGGGATGTCAGCATAACTACAGGACCCCAAGACCACAGCCAACCGCAGCACCACAACCTCACCTAACATGAAATACATATACTGTTCTACAAGATTTAACTCAATCAACTAAACTCTTAAATAGGACAACAACCCAAGTAATTAACATCCTCTAACGACACAACACCACTTCTTGACTCTTTTTGTTTTTTTTTTTTGCCTTGTATTTTACCGCGCAATATTGATTCAATAAAGGCAAGAGTTTCTATCCCAAATTTGCCTATCATTTATCTGTGTTGACGAGAGAATGTTAATTGGTTGGTTTTGATTTCTATTGTGGTTAAAACTAGTAATTAACATGTCTATTACACGTGTCAATCAAAACCTTTATATAGAATGCATATCCTTTTAATAGCACGTATCTAGTTTCGCGTTTCAGTTGTTATCAACCCTTGTGCTTAGCCGTTTACCCACCACTCCCACCCTTTGGTTTTTTGCCTTGTATTTTACCGCGCAATATTGATTCAATAAAGGCAAGAGTTTGTATCCCAAATTTGCCTATCATTTATCTGTGTTGACGAGAGAATGTTAATTCAGCATAACTACAGGACCCCAAGACTACAGCCAACCGCAGCCACAACCTCACATAACATGAAATACTGTTCTACAAGAAACCGAGAAAACAGTGTAATGTAATGCTGTAATGCTTTGATCACTTTATTTCTAATGTATTACTTTGTTAGGGCCTCCACCGTTTCTATTGTATTTGTATTATTATCTACTCTTACAAAAAAACTGGTGAGAAAAACCCGCCATCTTGATAAAATGGAACTCTTGTGGCTCATTCATGCTGATCGGTCTGACGTCGACTAGCTTGCGATTAGCTTGTACCTGAAGGGCAGGAAAATAATAAAGAAATAAATGAATAAACCACACTGGGGATATTTGGCTCTCCAAACGCTAGCTTAGCATAACTTTACAGCCATGCTCCGTCACGCGTGACCATGCAGTATTTTTGAAAATTGAATGGAGTTTTCAAGATTACGCGTCGGTTTTGAAAATTCATTCCGATTCGGAATTCCCGTGAGAATTTTACCGCATTTTCGGAAACAAAGAGCAACAAAATATCATTTTGTTGAAATGTTGCATATCCGAACAATATTAGACTTTTTTTTATATGCGTGCAGCGAAGTTATTTTCCGTTAATTCGTGACTTTTAAAGTGTTTTCCACAGAGATCTTCAAGGTTTCATTCAAATCTCGGACGTTACAAAGAAATATTCAAATGTTCATTTCATTCTCTAGATTACTGGTCACGTGTGACGGAGCATGGCTGTAAATGTTTTGAGCATTTCGTTACCAAACTGCGCAAGTGAACAGAAGACATGCACCAAAATATTTTGACATCAAAATTGACAGGAGGTACAAAAATATGACTTAATTTATAGTTAATAATTTCCGACTTTTTTCTAGTGTTTTCGAAAGAGGACAACAAGAGAAGTGAAAAACGGAGAACCGTCGTCGATATCAGAAATATTTCTCGAGTTATAAAAAAAATTTAGGCCCGGTTCAAACGTCGAACTTCACATGTGCCGAATCTAATGCAAATGAGCAAGAACAATAGATTTTTCTCATTTGCATTAGGTTCAGCACATGTGAAGTTCGACGTTTGAACCGGGCCTAAGAAATTTCAGTTCACCCCGGAACCGTACATTTCTTATAAAATAACTCCTCTGGCATTTTTTCAGTTTTTTTGTTATCAAAGCTAAGAATTTGATAAAGTAAATATTTAGTGCTATATATTTTGTACACTAAAATTATATTTCCACCTGTTCATTTTTAAAAAATTCATAATTTAGACGTTATTTCCAACAATGTAACGTCAATTTGTTATAACAATGGAAGGTCCCTTTAAATGCGTTGTTAACCTAAATCGTTTCCAGTTTTCAATAGAAAGCTCATCTTTGCTTGCTGTGCTACCGATCGAATGGAGAGTCATCTTTTAAAACCAGCAAAATCCACATGTCATCTTATACAATTATTAAGCCACATTTTGTTACTCTCGATCCATTGTGTCTGGAGTCTGTCGAACGCCCAACTTTCTTTAAAGCAAAACTCCTATTTTTGGCAGGATTAATTTGTTCGGAACAACGACGGTGCTGAGTTGACGACTGATATAAGGTTAAGCCTAAAGAATACCGTTCAGAAGGACGTCGGACACCTTATTGAAACTTATATAACGGAGTAACTGGTTAGCTTTTAGTTGATGTTATGGGTAGCAGATTATATAGTTAAATTTAGGCCTGAACAACCCCAGAAGCTAGGTGGTACAGTAGTACAGTGGTACAGGAGTACGGTAGACTGTCTAAGCCTAAGCCTAGCTGAGATCACAGGTTCAATCCTGAGTGGGGGATTTTAGATTTCCTTTTTTAACCCGTGAATATACGCGCATGCGTAATGAACGGGTTATCGGTAACGGAGACTGATATGCAAATGAGTCACTCACTCGCTCACTCCTTCCATCAGCTGTAAACTTAGTGACGTAATGCTTTGTTACGAATGCGTTTTGTAACAAGAACAGCGTGAATCCAGCGATAACAATAACTAAATTGATGTAATCGAATATAAACAACAATAAGCTTAAAGATGTTTCGCATTTGGAGTCTTTAATGCAACGTTAAAATCGATCTAAAAGGAATTTTCAACTGAGACACGCGTGTTGATGGTTATCTATCTTCAAGTAATAAAATTTATCCTGTTTCAAGTTAGTAGTCACGGTGGTCGAGTGGTGTAACGCGCGGACTTACAGCTGAAAGGCCCAGGTTCGAATCCCGCTCGGGCCGTTAATTTTTTTTTTTTCGTTTTTTTTTTTCTCTTTCTTCTTCGGACTGAACATTATGAAAGTGATGTACTGTATTTTTATTTTTTGCGTTTGCCAAAAATCTTTACGTTTAATTTAAAAAAAATATATTGAACCGTGACAGAGTGAAAACATAAGCTTACCGCATTGCGTTACGCGTTACGCATTTCAAATTCACGGGTTGGCTCTGAGGAGCCTTTGATTACACTTAAAAATTTATTGAAAATAAAATTCTAAGTGTCGACATTACGTTATATAAGTCTTAATAAGGTGTCCGATGTCCCTCTAAACGGTATTCTTTAGGCACAACCCTGATATAAGGGATAAAGGGATTATGGACCCCAAACCTCATGGGACTAGGACAACTCAAAACTAAAGCCCAGGTGGACTGTGAATTGCATTATTGCAGAAATACAGAACCTTGAAGCAACGAAGACGAGGACCCAGAGCCCGGAAGAACAATTAGACCGACGAAACAGGGAGATATAAATTGCATGGAAGATAAAAGGGGAAAGAATGGGATATCAGCATAACTATAGGACCGCAGAACCACAGCCAACCGCAGCTGTACAACCTTACCTAACATGAAATACTGTTTTACATGTACAAGAAAACGAAAAGACGATGACTTTTGCAATGCTTTGATCACTTTATTTCCAATGTATTGTATTGTTAGGGCCTTCACCTTTTATATTGTATATGTATTATCTACTCTAATCAACACTGGTGACAAAAGGCCGCCCGCCATCTTGATAAAATGGAACTCTATGGCTCACTCATACTGATCGGTCTGACCCGAGAAATCAGCGATAGCTTGTACCTGGAGGACAGGAAAAAAAAAAGAGAAAAAAATAAATAAACAGTTAAGTTCCAAAACTTGTGAAAGCCTTGACTACAAATCGACCCGCTTGGCTGGCCTTGAGGACGTCGTCTACGCGGTATTACAATGCAAACATTACCAGAAAAACAAGTAGAAATTAATTAGCTTAAAGATATTTCAACAGATATTTCAACAGATACTTCTTCCAAACATTCTGTCAAATCAATGAATGTATTATTTTTATTTTATTAATTTAATAATTTTGTTATTTCTTAACAATTTCTCTAATTTTATCCTCTTTATGTAAAATTATCTGAACATAACAATATCAAACATAAAATTTCGTTAATCTGTTTGTATTGTGACCTCTAGGTTTTTGATCTTGTATATACTTAACTATTAGAAAAATAGATCTGTGTCTGGTCGTATGGTTTATCTGGGAAAATTAGTCAATTAGTCAAATTAGTCAATTAATTGGAATAATATTTTACGTTAGTTGGTGCAAGCCAGTTAAAATACACGTCATTATCAATATTTTCAGAATTTCAGCTGTTAATTGAACAATCTGAAATCCATAACTTAAAGAAAGAAGAATTAAAGCAAACTTCTTTCGCTTACTTCATCCCCTCGCCGCCGCCCTCGACGCCGACAACATCGTAATCGTCGTAAAACTGTAAGAAACGGACTTTGGTAAGTGCTTTACAAAATAAGCATTTCGTTGTTCCGTTACGTTTTGTGTAACGGAAAGAGGTATTTACAGGCAACTGAGCTCTTTTCTCTGTGTTAATATTTTGACATTTAGTTAACAGTTTGTTTGTACGTGATATTGCAGTTCGCCATAATTTAAAGCAATCCAAACGAAGTTAATTGTGTTTTGAAATAAGCGCTAAAAATATGACAAGTATGAGGAGGGAGGAGGATTAAAAATTACTTTATTACTTTAAAATAGGAAGACAAAATCGCTAAAAGCAATTAATTATTATAGCAATGAACTAAAATACCAACATAAACAACTAAAAAACTCAAAATTCCACCAGAATAGAAACTTTGATTTATTGACCGCCTGTCACCATAGTTATAAAAAAGTGCAACGGTTATGAAACCTGAGAAATGTCTTTGTTCGATGTTCTTGTTATCGTTTTTCGGCCTTGACCGTGCACAATACAATAGATGTTGAACTTTTGTTCCAGGGTGGCAACTGACCAATAGAAATGGTGCTATTAAGTTATTTAGTCATAGGGTGTGATCAAAAAACAAAATATGTGCACGGTCAAGTTACAGTTCAACAGAAATTGTAGCTGATCCTTTGTTATCGCCATTGAAGTCTGCAAAGTTTCATAACCAGTCCCTCGAAAAACTAAACTAGTACCTACCGGCAGGCAAGAAATTTGGCCGCGTGATACAAACGTCTGTGAAATTTGCCAACTTTGCAGAGCTATATCTCCACTATTTTAAAACATATCGCTTTTAAACTCGGCCACTTTACTAATTTTGAGATGCTTTTCCCAGCAGTGTCGATGGATTTTGCTATCAGGCCCATATAAACTTTTGGAAAAACCGTGATAAGGCCTATTGGCGGTATAAGTAAACACAATTTGGTTATTTTGGCTGGACAGTGTCGACTTTAAAAACTTTAAAATCTATTAGTTCTGTTATTGGACGAAGTTCTCAAATAAAAAAGTGATAACCAAACAAACCGGTTTCACTTACTTCGTTGGTTCTGCTTCACCACCTTACGGATTTCTGCAATAGACAAATGTTTATAACTTTCAAAATTACAGCGTAAAAGACACATGTAAAAGTTACATGCCAATGCTGAATTTAAAAACATATTCCCTGTACACGAGTGGTGTTCGCCGAAGGAAAGGCTGCATCGAGTTTTCCAGATCCACATTCAATATACTGTAGTTTAAGGAAATTCGCGCGAAAATCTTCAGCATCGATTTTCTTTTTTTTTTATAAAAATTTTGCTACAGCTAGGTAATAAGTTACTCTAGTCAGAAATGCAAACAAATGGGGATTCCCCGACTTCGTTTCGTAAATAAGATATCTGAAAGGCGACCCTAATATTGAAAAATCGGTCTTGGTATGACCCCAATGTCCTTGTCTGTTAGTCTAAAAATATTGTATACTAAATAATCTCTAAAACGTAACTTTTTATGCCAAATTTTACATGAGTGAGTCTATTAAGCAAATTCATTCAACTGGTGACGTCCCTTAAGTGAAATATAATCTTTAAACGACAGCATTTGCAAAACCTGACAGCCGCAAGTCTGCAGGATTCTATCTCGCGTGGGTAGAATAAGCTACCCAGAATCTGTCGAGAATTGTGAAATGACCTAACGAAAAAAAAAAAGAAAATCAAGTAGGGGTCACGACCGACCATGCAAACGAGTTAAATCTAAGCAACGTTAATGCAACGGCTATCAGTCCTTCATCTGTTTAGATTTGTTCCTTGGTGCGCGCACTTGTGCATTACAGAGCATGGCGCGCGTTGCGACCTGAATTGCGTGCGCAGTAATGACACGAATAAACAATTGGCGTGAATGTCCTTAAATGGTCAGTAGTGGATCCAGGGGATTGGCCATGGGCCACGGCCTCTTCCCCCCCCCCCCCCCCCACCCCTATATCCTCTTATTCCGCCCCCTCCCTTACCACTGAGTTTATTGGTAAACATATTTTTACCTTCGAATGAGATTCTTCTGGGGTGATAACTGATAATGACCAGTGATCATTTGTAATGCTAGGTCGTTATAAGGTATTAGTGTTTGCTCTGTATTTCACCTGCGAAATTCTAAAAGGCCCCCCAGCATTTGTGCGAGTATACATCGCAGTTGTTTGCTTTAACCTTCGGACGTACACGCAAACTTATACCCCACCTTGGTACAAGCAACAACCTCTGAGATGTGATCTACAAGGTAACGTAAATATTATGGGTTGTAGTGCTGCTAGGGTCCGTGACGTGATTCAACATGGCCGACGATACGGTCGCCATCTTGGATTTTACTAAAATGCGGAAATTGCAAATAATTTCTAGAGTTGCAAAATATGATTGCAAAATATTTGCTGCTTTTGGTAGCATTTATATGTTTTTTTCATCGAAAAAATGTGAAAAACGTATTTTTATTCAAAAATGGCTTGACCTTATGCTACTTATGACGTTATATATTGTTACCAAAGCAACCGATTGTCGCCAAACTTCACCAAAATGTATCAAAGGGATAAATGAACAGCTACTGAAGGCGGCATGTGCCAACACTAAATGCTCTTGAAATTATTCGCTCACTAGTTAAGGCATCCTTGAGATCCTTGGCGTATTTTGAAACAAATGGGTTAACCTGAATCCAAGCCTGGTTCAATTAATTGTGCTTTTCTGGTTCTCAAATCAGGCTTACCAGGCTCGAAACCCATGTACAAAAAGTCTGGTTAACACGAGTAAGCCTCTCAAGCCAGGTAAACATGTGGATAGTTAAGGGAACTATGGGAGAAAACCACCGAAAACAATCAATACAAAAACTAATACGTTTCGCTCACCCATTAAGTTAGACTCGAGTCCCTTGCCGTATCCTGAAACAAATAAACATAATTAATAATTTTCAATTCAAGCAACACGAGTTAGCAAGTACTGAATAAATGTTTCAAAACTAAACTGTAGTTCTGTCTCCAGCAAATGTATGAAATGATCCTTTTTCGGAATATTTTTTTAGCCACTAAGAACCCATATCATCGGATATCACAAATCCGATTTCGCGGGATTTTCCCATGAAACATAGCCTGAACTGTTAAAAGAAAACGATTAAAATGACTAGTTTTCTTGGTGCAGTTTGAAAGATTTCTGAATTGAACCTAATGGAGATTATAGTGCCCTTGCAAAAATAACCTGGCTTAAACGAGAGTTAACCGGAGTCCAAGTCTGGTTCAACTGAATCAATTATAGCGGAGCTCTGCAGGCCGAAGGCTCGCGCGGAGCCCCATACTCATAGAACTAAACCTATGCCAGTCATTTTTCATGGTCATGACTAGCTGAATGTTTCGTGGGCGCGAGTGCCGCCCGCCGCCCGTGTTGGACAGGACTAGTTTGCGAGCGCGTATGACGACGCAAAACATGCACGTATGACGCCACACAACATCCGAGATGTTCGTTAGGCGGAGATTTAAAGAATTTCCAAGCAAGCGAGGGACTTAATGGTAAAACAGATTTCATTTTTCGATGGGAATTTATGTTGATATCAATCTGTGATTGACTTTTTCTTCGTGTTCTTGTGTCGGCTTTGGAGAATTGCTTTTTAAAACGTACTTAAATTCAGTTGATCGATGTCTTGAATTTCATCCAAGGGGCAGCTCGAACACGATGCGCTATAAATGGTACGCGTTTTGCTTTTAAACATAAATTAATGGAGATTTGAATAAAATTTTTCGAAAGAAGATTGTGTTGTCCATTTTTATGTGTTTGTTCATTCATTACATAGTTTGAAAAGCGATTTTATAGTTCTATCTTCATTCGGCATCGCCTTATGCAAATATGTTTGTGTATTTTTGCAATTTTGATTTCCAAATCAGTTTCTCGGGCAATTTTTGACAAGCAACTACTGTATTTTATTCGGAAAGTAGTCGTACTAGTTATTGTAGACAGAGAAAAAGTTGTTTTTGTGAACTTTTGTACGGTCTAAATGTACTGTGCAGACGGTCGGGTAATACTGTTTTTGAGAATAGGCCATTTCCGAGTTACGTTACGCCTCGTTGTCAAAGCAAGGCTAGGTGCACAACCTTTCATATGAAAATGAGTTTTCATCCACATGCAAATGAAAACTCATTTTCATATGAAAGGTTTTGCACCTAGCCTCGCTTCGATGGAGAGGCTAAAGGCAACTCGGAAATGGCCTATTGCTAAAATTGAAAAATAGCCCGGTCGTCAATGTTAATTCTTGTCCTTCCGACCTTTCACCTTAGTTAAGTTTCACCTTAGTTAAGCTTGTTAAGAGCGACACTGTTAGGCTCAGCCTATGTATATATATATATTACAATAAACGGCAAGGCTGATCTGACCACGTAAAACAATTGGCTTTGCGAGACATCAATACGACAGAAACCGCTGTCCACTGTTGCACTCCTTATTTATTGGTTTCTGTCGTATTGGTGCCTCGCAAAGCCAACTTTTTACGTAGTCAGATCAGCCTTGCAGTTGTATGTTTGTTCATTTTTTGGCTGATTAATTCTCTTACAGATCCTATGCATCGTTAGCAGCATTATCGTTTGCGGTCCTTTGCAGATTTTACTTCAATCAATTGCGCTTTTCTGGTTCTCTAACCAGGCTTACCAGATAACGCGAGTAAACCTGTTAAACCTGATTTTGTATAACACCAAGCTCTGTTAAGACTTGTTCAGTCAGGTTAACACTGGTAACCCTGCTTGGAATATTCAGGACATAAGAACCAGGTTTCTTAGGCCAAACTTTATAACATATCGATTCGATAAGTGGGTAGTTAAGCGAACTATGGGAGAAAGCCACCGAAAACAATCAACACAAAACCAAGTAAGTTTCGCTTACCCTTTATCTTAGACACGAGTCCTCTGCCGAATCCTGAAACAAATAAACATAATTAATAATTTTCAGTTCAAGCAACACGAGTTAACAAATTGAGATAATTTTGTGAAAGTAAATTTTCTTTCGCTTACGTTTCACTTTTCTATATATAAGACGAACCAGTCCTGAAAAAAAAAAAGAGCATTGCAATAACGTACTTTACTAGCAAAACGAGATTAAAACTTCACATCGGTACCAATACTAAAAGCTTAACCCTTTTAAGCCTGGACAGTTTTTGGGTTCGTCTAAATTTACTTAAAATTATTAAAAACCAATAAAGAAATGGTAAAATGCTATAAAAGTGTAAAAGTAACGACAATTAACTTAAAATATTTCATTAAAAGGTAAAAATAAACTTTACGAAAAGTGACAAAGTTTGGTGGTGTTTGCTTTAATATCTGAAAAGTTACGAATGTTGAAAGTTAGCGCGGGCACTTACGAGATGATTTTCGCACAACTTTTCCTACATCTGAAACAAAGGATATGACAGGATTAACCACCGATAAGAACGTTTAAGAGTTAATTCTAAGATAATGACGAAACTCTGTATGATAATAGAGATATTTTCTTATGACAACAATACCAATACCAATAAATTTAAAGTGCCTATCACCCCTAGAAATTTATTTTCAGAATCAACTCTATATACATTAAATAGTTGAATGGTAAAATATTTCTTGTTTTTAACGTCGTGTTAGTGAGTTAGAGATTTGAATTTACAAAATGTTAATTAAATGACGTCAACCCGGGAATCATATATTATACAACTACTTGTTTTCACCTCCAAGTAATATTTTTTTACGAATCAACTGACTATCCACAGTTAATTTTTAGTATTTATCAAATTAATTATCCTCAAGCTGTAAACTACGCATTGTAAATTGGCATAGAAATAATTATTATAGCAAATTCTCGGGTTGACGTCATCTAATTAACACTTTGTAATTCAAATCTCTATAACTCACAAACGCGACGTTCAAAACAAGAAATATTTTACCATTCAACTATTCAATGTACATAGAGTTGATTCTGAAAATAACTTTCTAGGGGTGATAGGCATTTTAATATTTAATGTCATTTTCACAGGGAGTGGTTGCCCAATTCTCCCCAGCTGGTGGCTTATGATAAACATGAAAACCTTGAAAAGCGGTTACCCTGAGTATTTGCGATTTGTTTCATCCGCCAGTAGTTGAAATGATAATCATCATCAATGTTCCTTTATCTCCAAAATAAGCTTTACTCGTTTCAACACTAAAAATATCCCTACTATGGTATGATGCTTGTTCGAAAGCGAGTGACGTCAAAGAGAATACAGTAGCGACTTTTCAGCTCGCAATCTGTCCTCTTTGCTTTGTTTGTTCGCTAAAGAATTCAAAATTAAAAGCCGCGCTTGATTGCCTCTGTTCGCTAAACGAATCAAATTGCTTCCTTCCAGGTCGTTTGTTAATTGCTTTGGAGTGTTTACGCGTAATCGCTTCAAGTTAGGTTACTATGAAATAGAAACCGATACTAAAAGATATCAGTAATCAATTGTCAATAACAATATAATATCATTATATGCATGATATATAATCTTAATTTATAAAATGATGGAGCAATAGCTCAATTTCGATACATTAAAATTCAACTTGAAACAAAGGACATCACTACGAGGCTTAGGGGAATGATAGTAAGGATTTATATGGTTTATTCCCCTAAGCCTCGTAGTGATGTCTTTTGTTTCAAGCTGAATTTTAATATATCGAAATTGGGCTATTACGTGCGCTATGATTGGTCAAACCGAGTTCATTATAACTCAATAAAGCACGCACGAATTATCGTCCATTTATGGTTATTTTTAATGTAATATATAATTAGGTTTACTCACCAGCCTGTTCTTCGTCCGTTATGTCATTCTCTTCCAGATCGGCCGGGACATCTTATGTCAAGAAATGACAAAAGTTAAATTAATTAAACTGCGCATTGTAAATTGGCATAGAAACAATGGCAAATTCCCGGGTTGACGTCATCTAATTAGCATTTTGTAAATTCAAATCTCTATAACTCATAAACGCGACGTTCAAAACAAGAAATATTTTACCATTCAACTATTCAATGTACATAGAGTTGATTCTGAAAATAACTTTCTAGGGGTGATAGGCACTTTAATATTTAATGTCGTTTTCACAGAGAGTGGTTGCCCAATTCTCCCCAGCCGGTGGCTCATGATAAACATGAGAACCTTGAAAAGCGGATTCTCTGGGTATTTGCGATTTGTTTCATCCGCCAGTAGTTGAACGGATAATCATCATCAATGTTCCTTCTTCTCCTTATCTCCTTCCTTTATCTCCAAAATAAGCTTTACTCGTTTCAACACTAAAAATATCCCTACTATGGTATGATGCTTGTTCGATTGACCTATCAGAATACTGAAAAGCGAGAGACGTCAAAGACTTTTCAGCCCGCAATCTGTCTTCTTTGCTTTGTGTGTTCGCTAAAGAATTCAGAATCAAAAGCCGCGCTTGATTACCTCTGTTCGCTAAACGAATCAAGTTGCTTCCTTCCAGGTCGTTTGTTAATTGCTTTGAAGTGTTTACGCGTAATCGCTTCAAGGTCGGTTACTATGAACCGGTACTAAACGATATCAGTAATCAATTGTCAATAACAAATGATTCTATATGCATGATATATAATCTTTTGTAAAATGATCGAGCAATAGCCCAATTTCGATATATTAAAATTCAACTCGAAACAAAGGACATCACTACGAGGCTTAGGGGAATGATAGTAAGGATTTATATGGTTTGTTCCCCTAAGCCTCGTAGTGATGTCTTTTGTTTTAAGCTGAATTTTAATATATCGAAATTGGGCTATTGCGTGCGCTATGATTGGTCAAACCGAGTTCATTATAACTTAATAAAGCACGCACGAATTATCGTCCATTTACGGTTATTTTTAATATAATATATAACTAGGTTTACTCACCAGCCTGTTCTTCATCTGTTATGTCATCCTCTTTCAGATCGGTAGGCACATCTTATTTCAAGAAATGAGAAAAGTTAAATTAACTAGTAACGAAACAAAAAGAACCAAGAAGAGTAATTGTTTATAAATGGAGTTTCCAAGGGTCTTCGGCATTGGGGGTTAGCCGCCGATATTATAGTGCATTATGAGTCGCAAATACGTTGGTCTACGGTCTACGGTTATTTTTAATATAATATATAACTAGGTTTACTCACCAGCCTGTTCTTTATCCGTTATGTCATCCTCTTCCAAATCGGTAGGCACATCTTATTTCAAGAAATGAGAAAAGTTAAATTAATTAGTAACGATACAAAAAGAACCAAGAAGAGTAATTGTTTATAAATGGAGTTTCCAAAGATCTTCGGCATTGGGGGTTAGCCGCCGATATTATAGTGCATTATGAGTCGCAAATACGTTGGTCTAAATTAATTAAAGATTGAGAATAATTCATTATTATATGGCAAACTATCCATGATCAAAAGAAGCATTCTGATTGGTTCCGAGCTGAACGGTCTGAATTTTGCAATGTGGACCGCTAAGATTGACAGATCAGTAACTCATTATTTCTTTGCATTTAAACAGGTTGCAGTCTAATACGCTTACAAATAAGCAATGCCTTAAAAATAAACTTTACATTTAAATAATCAATTCATTAAAATAAAAGGCAATGCATTAAAGATAAAGAAAAAAAGTTAACTTATTTCACCGAATTCATTTTATAAAACATTGAATAAAAGAAAACTGTTTTTTAGCGTTCGAAGAACGCAATCCTAATTTCGTGTTGGTTGTCCTGTGGTTTATGTGCAGTAAAATTTGAGATTTCTTGGTGCCGGCCGTCTTCCAAATGGCCGCCCCTATCGTTTTTTTTTTTTTCAGGGGCTCATTTCCGCTGGAAATTCCTTCGGACGCGTCTCCATAATCTGTGATTACTGCTAGTATTAAGAAAATTTTCGCAAAGTGGCCTGGAAAATGCAGTACATGCCTCAATTTGACTCGTGCGTTTGCCGAGAATGGAAGTATTAATACATCAATAAAATTGTTCAAAATCTATTATAATAAAGACTTTATTAAACTAGCTTGTTCGATTCCCACACCCTAGTTCAAAAACATATATCAATTAAATACAATTAACAAACTATTATTTCGAAAAAGGAACAAATATTTCGATGAAAACTTGTGGCATAAGTCGAGATACCCCACTATAAGAATTAATACATAGATATACCTGAGGAGAAGACAACGGTCAAGAAAAGCAGGAAACAAACCAGAAAAGCGCCTGAAAACTTCATCTTCACTGACTGATGTGCTGCAAGAAAAATATAACACAAACTAATGTTTAATTTCTTTTAGTCGCACTCTATCAGGTCCAGGTATCAGGATAGCATACTACTACCAACTACTACCGGAGTTTTGTATGGTTTTTATAGAATGAACACCGTGAGGACATCTATTGAATACAGATTTTATAGAATGAACACCGCGAGGACATCTATTGAGCAGGTGGTTTTAACAAGGATAATAAACTACATTGGTCAAGCGCCTCTTAGCATCTAATTAGAAATTTTAAAGGAAGTTCCAAGTAATAGGGTGAACATTGAACATTTCTCTAATACATTTATTTTTTTGTTTTCTAATTCAGTGTTTTTTTCGAATTGCTCTAGTTTAAGATATCACGACCACGTTGCAACATAATTTTGGCTCAAGGGCTCCAAATATTAAAACATGGCCTTGGGGCTCCAACCCGGACTTCAAGACAAAAATATCAGGACACCAGGACTTTATCACTGCTACTTAAGTGGCCCAAATAGGAGGATCCAAGTTTATGTTCGTTGCATCATAAATATGCATACGCATGCATATGCATAAATATGCATACGCATGCATATGCATGCATATAAATGACACAGCCACCTACATTGCACTGATAAATCAAAGGAGCTTGGCAAACTTAGGTATAAGATGATTAAACGATACTCGCAGTGATGAACGAAATTACTGTAGTTGCGATGAAGCCTTTAAAAAAATCGAGGCGAATAAGACGGGGTTTGAATCTTCGCTTTGCCAAGGTGATGCTCCAACAACTGAGCTACTGAATCCTCATATGTTGGGAGCGATCAATTGCGGGTTTGAATGCATCGTCATGAGAATAAATGAGATGACAATGAATATGTGAGAATATTAACTGCGGTAAAGGAAAGAGATGACTAAATGCAGGGACACCCAACGAATCTGTTCCTCACTTTATCTGTTCCCCAGCAGAATTCTTGCTGGCTGACAAAATATTCTGTACATATTTTTTTAATTACCATTTTTGCGCTGGTTGACTTGTGAAAGGAGTCGCAAGAACAAACTGTACCGGCTAACTTGAGCAGATCGAAAAGAGACTGGATCGAAGAAAATCGGAGGACACTTTGGGGCTTAAAAGGGTTCAGCTTCGTAGTAACAAATTTAAGCAGTGCTTAGAGATACCCGAACAGGTTAAGTTCGAGACGGCAGTAAATGTACAAAACAATAAAAAAAAGCTTCAAATAGTTTCCATTAATGTTTCATTAGTTCCCAAGCCGCTTTTGGTAACTTATTATTATTGTTTTTTTTTTTTTTTTTCATTTATTCATTTTTTTTTTAATTGCTGGCTGGGAAACATACATTTTTTTATTCAGCTGGCTGGGAATTTCCCTATGTGTTATGCTGGGAAAAAGGAACATATACATTTTTCCCAGGAACGTAGAAGAATACATGGAAATGCTTTTATATCATTTATTTTAATTTATTTGAGTAAAATAATACATTTTACCAAAGATTGTTCGTTGGGTACCCCTGTAAATGATCCTCGCAGTGATGAGCGTAACTAATGTAAAGTACATAAAAGTTTATATTTATGATTTATATATACAACTAATTGAAGAAACGTTGTATGGAAAAAGCATAAACCATAAACTATACGACATGATAGAATGTTGGGAACAAGGCAAATGAGGCTTGTTAACATAACTTTTATCAGCATTTAAGATCTCGTCCTTCCTAAAAGATTCAGAAGATGGTTTTGTACATACTGTTCAAACATGAAGGCGTTCACGTTTGGCAGAGTTAAAAGCAAAACGCTCAACATGGACTTCTGTAAAGAGATGATCTGCACAGAACAGGATTAGATGGAGAGGAGAGAAGAGGTTTCGGACTTATTCGCCGCAAGGAACTGAGAAGATGAAAGAAGAAGTTTTATGCAATGAATGTGTGATTTGTCAGAGAAAACATTCAAGAAGTTATTTCAATTTACCAGAAAACCCTTCGGGAGTATCGTTCATGGTTGATACTTGTCACCCGAAAACGTTTTTTCAATCAGACTTATTCATTAGAACGGGAACCAACTTTTACGAATTGAAGTACAGGCTAGAAGCTTGTCACATCACACATCATCGGCAATTCACAAATAAAAATTCCTAAACTTTCCACGGTTTAGACAGAGAAAAATAATCCCGAAGAAAGCAGGAAGCGATTCGAACGAAGCCCACACTCATTCTCCAAACATAATGTATCGTTATCTTCTCTAAATTTCTCAGACTGATGAAAGAACTCCAATTATCAAAATGATAATGAAACGGGTTAAATAACGTTAAATAACACAACAAAGTAATCCTCCCAGAAAGCCGAGAACAGCTTCGAACAAAGTTACATGTAGGTGACCGACATATTCTGAACGCAATGGATCGCAGAGGGAATAAGGTCATGGTATGTAAATTAGCAATTGGCTAGCGATAGGTTCACATGGTCGTTGTATCGAGTTTCCGGATTCCTGCCGGGTGAATGAAAACACAAACTAGGCAGGTCAAGATTCGTTTCGCGGCGGATACAGCTGGGAACCAAACCAGACGAATCGAACTTATTAGTGTAGAATGCACTAAGTTCATCCAAAATTGGACGTTGAAGCAAACACTTAACTTAAAATACATCGTAAGCAGCGTAAGATCGAGCAATCATGTTTCCGAACTTACTCAAACTTATTTCAAAGAACGGGATTGGTTATCTGGAGCTATATTGCGATTATATTCCAACTTGAAGCAGGCGCCTTGCTTGAAAGATTATTAGAAGTTAAGTACATATCCTGGCATTTAATTATATAAAATAAAGTTAACATAGCAGTAGCTTAAAGGTTCAACTTTTTCATAAACTAGTAATCGATCTGCGCAATCGTTTCCATCTATTGTTCAAAAATGAACGGGTGGTTTTAAAGTGATTCGGTTGAATTTAATTGGGTTAACACAAACCCCAACATAAACGAAGGCGTTTAACAATGAGGCCAAACATTAAGGTTTTAGCTAGTAAGCCACGATCGATCGGCAGAAAAATGAGCGGGTAGTACTAACATGGGAAATTATCTCGACTAGTCATTTAAGTGTCAAATTCCAGTTGAAAGCAAAATTGAAGAAATACAATAAATATTTTCCCAAATCATTTATTTTCTTTCCTGTTTTGCGAAGTTGCTCCGAGATGCATCTTTTTTCTTCTATCATTGCTGTACGAAGGGAATTTAACAAAATAAATTGATACGAATATAGTGATTACTTGTTCCTTAAAAGAGACACTGTTCCAACGAATTAACAAAAAATTCGCTAGCGTTATTACCATGTTATATCGCCAAGTACCACCACATTTACAACTTAATTGGATAAATATATTCTATAGATAAAAACGGAAGCAGTAGTTTGGAGATAAAGTGTAGTATGGCAAGAATGGAACTGAGTGGAATTTGATTTCTCAGCAGGCGGTCAATTCCGGTTGAATTTTGACTTTTGTCAGTAGCCGTTATTTTGCCTTTTTCATTAACATTTCTTGGCGATTTTTTCTTCCTATTTCAACATGATAAAACAAGCTTAAATCAAGCTCCTGCCCGTAATCATGAATCCGGACACTGTCCCCAAAAGCCAATGCATAGTCAAAGGATTTCCAGTTGCCCTTGGATGTTTCTATTTTTGTGGTCTGAGTTTGTTGCCAAATAAAAACTGTATGAGTCGGTAAAGAAGGCCAAGTCACAGGGAACTAAGATCTTGATAAAAGAAAACCGCGTGTACGAAGTATAAAAATTGTCTCTATTGTCGACAAAGGCGATACTGAAAACTCGACAAACGATCAGAAAAAAAAAAGCGTAATTTCCATGGGGGATCGAACAGTTAAATCCCCAGATTAAAAACTGTTTAAAAACGCATTTACTAGTCTCTTTGAAACATATATCAACTTACCACGGCTTTAAACAGCAAAATAATCTTGCAGTAAAGAGAACTTCCTCGAACAACGTCTGCTGATCAATAGACTCCGAACGCAATAGTGTCTTCTATAAAGATTGCAGAAAGGAAGAAACGTTACTTGAAGACAATGTGATATGTCGATTTGCTACTGGCTAGCGTTGACTTCCACCTGAAAAGTCGCATCGAGTTTCCGAATTCCTGCTCGGTGATTGAAAACTACGCAAGAAGACATTAGTTTTGTGGTGATTTTAATGGACCCAAATCAGGAAAGATCTACCTAGCGATCACATTTCCTTAACCTGACAGGTTGTTTTCCAAATTTAACCATTTGAAGAAATTTTTTGGGTGATCGTTGTTGGGGATTATATTCCATCTCAAAGCAAAGACTTTGCGAGAGGAAACGTCCACAGATAAACTAACCCACATGAACTCCAGTTTTTAAACCAAAGATAAATACCTGTATTACACCTACATAGCGGTAGAAAAAGTTAAGGTTGTCATTATCACTGTTTAAAGTTTAATATATTGCCAATACACTGTCAATTTACCTAACGTTTTGAAAGTTTACTAAAAAAGTTCTTAGCATTTAAAAACTGTGAACTGCAGAATTGTCTGCGCCATTTGCCAACATAATTTTGATCAGGCGCAAAGAGTTTTGGTCAGTTTTCAACGGAAAAAAGCTCATCATTTTGAGAAAAATTAAAATATAGTACTGTCAACTAATTTTATTTACACTTCCTTGCCCATATTTCCATTTAATATTAAATAAAATCCCACTAACTAAAATGAAAAACGCCTCGGACGTTTGACCGCGGTGGAACGGTGAACATTAGTTTTTAAAGGGACAGTGTATGTAATTTTCTTTTCTACAAAACGCCTTTCCTTGTTAGCCTGTGCGCCTAAAATAAAAATAAAAAAATAATAGAATTTAAGGTGCACTTATCCGTCCGATTTATGTCGGGCTCTAGGCGAGCTGAGAAAAGTTCGAGATCCGTACAGTAAGGCAGAACAAACTGGGGTATGTAAATTGCATGGAAGATAAACTGGATAAAGGGGAAATAATAGGTTGTAAGCATATCTTTACAGGACCCCAAGACAACAGCTAAAGTCTCACGAAACCGCAGCACCACAAGATCGCAGTTAAACGTGTCCTTGAATCCAATTACCACGGAAAGGACCAAAATAACAAACAAATTGCCGCGATGGAAAATCCGGGAACAATTTAAAAGAACAGTAGTTGATTAAGAAGAAGTTTTTGTACAAAAAAAATCTTAAAACAAACGTCAACCAAAATATACTTTAGCTATTTGGTCTTTGGATTTTTTTTTTCACTGTTTTGAGATCTATCCATTGTCACTATAAAACATAACCGAAATAAAATAAGCGAAGCCCCAACGGCAGCCAAGATCTTGAAAACGACCGGGTATTGCTTCGAAACCACTGTTTGAACTGTTATCTGATATTTGAATCAACAATCGAGTAAATTGTTTTGTTAAAATCACCCGTTTATATTCAGACAATAGATAGGCTCCATCATAGACTACATACAGCACATAACCCCACAAAGTTCAAAACAACTAAACATTAGGTAACGCTATGTAAATTTTAACTAAAACAGCCGTTTTCTTGGATCGGATGTCGATGCCACTGCCTTTAAAAATAATTATAGATCTAATTTAAGCTTGTTCTTAGCCTGTTCTAGACGTTTAGATAGTGGGAAAAGCGCGAATAGTTGGTGAAGGCGCGAAGAAAAGGGAGCCAACTATTCGCGCTTTCCCCACTGTCTGAACGCCTGGAACAGGCTAGCTTGTTCTTGGTTTCCATTTGGACTGCAATATTTTGTAGTTTATATCTGACGATGTCTCAGCTTGTAAGGTCTGAGCTTCGAACTGGAGTGGAATATAATCCCAACTTATAATTAGATGAGAATTATGTTCTGCGAATCGAATGTTGCAAAACTACCTGAGCATTTTCGGAAACAACTTGTTCCCTCTATTTTACAACTTGCGGAGTCATCAAGTTATACATCAACTTTACTAAAGGATAATAATCCCCCTCCCCTTCACCAAGAGATCCGTCACTGAAGCAAATCTCGTAGTTCCCACGCAGACATTTTGGAATATTGAAATACTGGAAGCTTAAGTCCTCCCTAACAACAATGATATGGTAGCCAAAAGGTTTACGGACACTTCACACTTTATAACCTTTTCTGTGCGCAGAAAATGAGCGATGATTTACATTCACCCAAATTGCCTTTTTTTCCTCAAACCCTAAACAATGTTGAAGACCCTGATCGATTTTGAGAGAACACAACTGTCGGTGTTTGTTCACCAATAACGCTGGTCATAACTTTAAATGTATTGAGCACTTCGTTAGCAGTCGGTAGTTTAATTTTAAACTAATTGTAGTTTGCACTTTTTAACTTTAAATTTACTCATAGTGTTGTCGCGTTTTTAGTGTTTTTTTTCGGGGTTCAACCATTTGTTTCGTTGTGGATCTGATCATTTCTAGTATAAATTAATTTGATATACTGTATTTATTTTATTGTAGAAACGTCGGTAAAAAGATAACTTTAGCTATTTACAACCGTCTTTGGAAGTTTATTTTACTGTTTCGAGATCCATTGTCACTGTATAAAGTATGAAGAAAAGATTGTAAGCGAAGCCCCAGCGGAGGTAAAGGTAAAGATCTTGAAAACCACAGTGAATTGCTTTGAAACTACCGTTCGAACCAACTGATATTTAACTCTCGAATGAACAATCAAGTGAAATTGTTATGTTAATAAAACCACCGGTTCATATTCAGACAATAGATCTCGCTCTTGATTTCAAGTTAGCGGCAAAATCTGTGTGTATGTTGACTTGAGAAGCAGAAGCAAGAATTACAGCGTACACGTTTTGAAGACAAAACAAAGCGTTCATGGATGGATTGGACCGTTTGATATTGTGTTCGCCTCTTATTGCCGTGAGATTTTTGATTCGGAAAGTTTTGTGTATTATATAACTAAGCCATTTGCTTAGCGAGCGAGCTACTAAATGTAGTGTAGTCTTACTTTTTAGACATATTTTTATGTTTCTCCGTAAAAACATCCAAAACACTCGGGAATCAATTCTGCAATGAATTGAAGACGCCACGAGCTCAAGTTGTGTACAGTTTCTAGTGTTCTTGGTTTCCAATTAGACAGCAATGTTCAGTAGCTTATCTAGATGTTTCATGTTGTAATGTCTTTCCTTCGAACTGGAATATAATCCCAAGCTTAGCTCCTAATGGCCAACTCAGGGTTCTGTGAATCGATTGTTGCAAAACTACCTGAGTGTCCAATTTAGGAAATAACTTGTTCGCTCTATTCTACAACTTACGCAGTCATAAAGTTATACCTCAACTAAAGGCTAATAAAACACATTTGTTGATTTTATTTTAGTTGTCATCTTCGCTCCAGTATTACAACATCGACAATTACCTACTCTTAGAGCTTAAAGTTGGACATCAAACTTAAACCATCCAAAACCCTGACAAATGACAACTATGTTAACTGGAATATGACCCAGTGGAATGCGCTGGGTTAGTTTATTCATAAAGCAGAGTTCGGCAGTTGAATTCCGTTCAGAGAAACGGTACTGTGTCAATAAACGATGTGTCAATAGACGAAATACAGTTTTGTTAAACATACGCTTGGCAACGAAATACTTTTAAGGAAAAATGAAAGCAATCTTTCAATCAGCAATCAATATACTACCACTTTAATTTGATAGCTGGAATTAACGGAGAAATTAGAGTAGCAAATTGGAAAAAAAAAAAACGAATCCGATATCGGTGTGTCCTATTAAATCAGTGTTCTCGCTTTAAGTGGAAATCTAATCACCCAGTAGGGAAGTGTGTTCTTTTTAATTTGCAAAACTACCCATTCAATTAAGTTTCGGAAAATTCGTGTGTTCCATCTTATCGCTTACAAAGCCATCCGACTGAATGCTAAAGGGCATTTGTTTTATGAAATTAAAATATATTGACCTACATACTCGCTCCGGTGTAGAATTAAAGAAAGGCTTTTTAAAAATGCGTTGTTAACCTAAATCGCTTTTCAAACTTAAAGTTTCCAGTGTCCAATAGAAAGTTGATCTCTGCTTGCGATGCTACTGATCGAATGAAGTCATCTTTAAAAACCAGCAAAATCCACATGTCATCTTATACAATTATCATTATTTAGTCACACTTTGTTGTTCTCGATCCATTGTGTCTGGAGTCTGTTGAACGCCCAACTTTGTTTAAAGCACTTCTATTTTTGGTAGGATTAAAATGCATATGACATATTTTTTTTTGTTTGCTTGATGGAATCTACATGGTGTTCTTATAAGAAAATCGAAAAAAGTTTTTTCCATATCGATTTTCTTTTCCGTGTTTTAGCCGTCTATGGGTATTGTTCAGTGTCTTTTGAATCTTTTGTTTTACGTCATTTGGTGATCACACCATCCGCAACACCAAGAAACTACCAGAAAAACAGAACCATGGAGCAACGAAGACGAGGACCGACGAAACAGGGAGATATAAATTGCATGGGAGATAAAGGGGAAAGAATGGGATATTAGCATAACTATAGGACCGCAGAACCACAGCCAACCGCAGCAGTACAACCTTACCTAACATGAAATACTGTTTTACATGTACAAGAAAACGAAAAAACGATGACTTTTGCAATGCTTTGATCATTTTATTTTCAATGTATTACATTGTTAGGGCCGTCACCTTTTATATTGTATATGTATTATCTACTCTAATAAACACTAGTGACAAAAGGCCGCCATCTTGATCAAATGGAACTCTATGGCTCACTCATACTGATCGGTCTGACCCGAGAAATCAGCGATAGCTTGTACCTGGAGGACAGGAAGATAATAGAGAAAAAAATAAATAAATAAAGAGTTAAGTTCCAAAACTTGTGAAAGCCTTGACTACAAATCGACCTCCTTGGCCGACCAAGGTAGACGTCGTCTATGTGGTATTTAAAATGCAAAAATTACCAAAAAAAAAATAGGAATTAATTAGCTTAAAGATCATTCACAGAGATTCTTTCGCCGTTCATGATATTTCAACAGATATTTCTTCCAAACAAATCTCTGTCAAATCAATGAATGTATTATTTTTATCTCATTAATGAATAGTTTTGTTATTTTTTTAACAGGTTCTCTAATTTTATTCTCTTCATATAAAATAACCTGAACGTAACAATCTTAAACATAAAATGTCGTTAATCTATACGTATTGTGACCAGAGTATGTTATGAACAGAATAACGGGATAATGTGCGGTTTTCCTAGCTCTAAGTTTTGATCTTTTATATACTTAACAATTAGAAAAATAGATCTGTGTCTGGTCATAAGGTTTGTCAGGGAAAAATTAGTATAACAGTGAATTAATTGGAATACTGCAAGCCAGTTAAAATAAACATTATTTCAAAATTTCAGCTGTTAATTGAATAATCTGAAATCCATAACTTAAAAAAGAAGAATTAAAGCAAACTTCTTTCGCTTACTTCATGTTACTTCATCTCCTCGGCGCCGACAACATCGTAATCGTCGCAAAACTGAAAGGAACGGACTTTGGTAAGTGTTTTACAAACTAAGCATTTCGTTGTTCTCTTACGTTTTGTGTAACGGAATATATATATATATATATATATATATATATATATATATATATATATATATATATATATACAACAAACTGGTTATGAAGCTCAACAAATTTCAGAAAGAGAGTACAAAGCTGCTTTGTTTTATGTTGCAAACAAGGAATCAGAGAATTAACTCTGTGTGTAAATTATAGTGTTAATTATAGTGCTTTACACACAGAGTTAATTCTCTGATTCCTTGTTTGTATCACCAGTGCTACGTGGCTCAACATTTATTTGTACCCTTCACATTCTCATTGCCACGAATTACCACCTTATTACCCACAATCTGCTCCCGTACGGCCTCGTGGCTCAAACGGTAGAGCAACGGAAGATCTAATCCGGAGGTCGTGGGTTCGAATCCCACCGAGGTCAAAGATTTTTTTCTTTCCCTCGTGTGGTCCCTCATTTCCTTACTAGGGCTAACGCTCAGTACAGGGAAATTTATGGGTTTACCTTTTACACACAGAGTTAATTCTCTGATTCCTTGTTTGTATCACCAGTGCTAGGTGGCTCAACATTCATTTGTTTTATGTTGAACGAACCGTGACCGTGCACATTGTTAAGTCGTGAATACGACTTATTGCGATTACTGGAGAAAAGTCACTCGCTTATCGTAAACTTTATATTAAATTTATATTAAATTGTGGACGTTACACTTCGGTAATAGCATACATGGAGTCTGAAATGGGAGTAAACGAAGTCCGACATTACGACTGTTGTGTTTACGAATGCTCGATGAGCTGAAACGTCGGTTTGGGAAAACGTCGGGGTTCTTTTACTTGTTATTATTGTTTGGTAAGGACATCTGACATTAATAATGAAGGAAAAGGTAAGTTTGTCCCGTAATTTTCATTTTCGCTAGTAAACACATTCCTTCGTGTTTCTTGCTACACACGAAGGCTTTAAGGTTTTAGAGGTCCTTCTTTGGTAAGATAATGGTACGTGGATCTGCAACATAAGGGAAGTAGTCATAACATGTACAATCTAAAAGGATCCACCTTGCGTAGGGTAGGAAAAGGTCCGATAGTTGTTTCATATTCACGACTTGGCTCGCAAGGCCGGAGCCTTTGATTTTGTTTAACGTGTGAGCCCAGATGTTTCTACTGGTCGGTTGCTCATATGCATTTCAATACCTTTTTGTGTTTTGTGCACGGTCAGAGCAAACGAACAAAAGAAATGGAGAACAAAAACATATAACAAAGGACTGGCTGAGTTTCATAACCAGTTTATTCTATTAACTATGTCTTAAAATAGGAAGAAAAAAATGGCTAAAAACAATTAACGCAAAGAAATATGAACTGAAAAGACAAAATAACAACTATACAACTCAAAATTCCACCAAAATGGAAACTTTGATTTCTTGACCGCCTGTCACCATAGTGAATAAAGTGCAATGGTTATGAAACCTGAGAAATCTTTGTTCGATGTTCTTGTTATCGTTTTTCAGCCTTGACCGTGCACAGCACAATAGATGTTAAACTTTTGTTCGAGCAACTTACCAATAGAAATGTTGTTATTAAGATATTCAGTCATAGCGTGTGATCCAAAAAAAAAAAAAAAAAAAAGGATGTGCACGCTCAAGTACGGTTCAACATAAATTGTAGCTGATCCTTTGTTATCGCCAATGGAGTATTTAAGGTTTCATAACCAGTCCTTCTAATAACTAAAGTATGCTGTCCCGAAATAAAAATCGATGAACTGTAATCCACTTCCATCCTTGTAATATGGGTGTCAGTAAAACGCGGGGTCGGGGCCGGGGTAGCCTAAAAGGGGGTGGGATTAGGTCTAGGATTAAGTATGGGATTAGACATAGTGTTAGGATTAGGTAGAGAGATTATATTTAATCTCATACCTAATCCTAGAGCTAATCCCATCCCGACCCCGGCCCCGGCCCCGGCCCCGACCCCGCGTTTTACTCACACCCTTGTAATATCCTGCACTTTTTTTCCAAACTACTGATTCTGTTTTGCTCTATAGAAACCTTTTATACAGTTTAGTTATGTATTTGGCGGAAATTGGCGATATAAGTAAACACAACTTCGTTATTTCGGCTGGGCAGTGTCCCTTTAAGAACTTTAAAATCTGTTATTATTATCAATACACGCGGCCAAATAAGAAACTGCCTTCGAGAAAACACGCGTGAGTGGCGAGAGATATTGAATTTGACGGGCTGCAAACGCATTTACGGCCCTGTTTTTTTCTTATTAAATGAATTTGTACGATTTGGCCTTGTGTATTGATAATAATGATAATCACATGACTTTTGTCGGGCATATAGTTTACTTGTGTCCCTCGTAGCATCATTTCCACCCTCGCCCCGCTAGGGCGCAAATGATGCTACTCGGGCCACAAATAAACTATATGCCCTCAAAAAGTCATGTGATTGTCCTATCAGTTATGTTATTTGCCGAAGTTCTCAACTGAGAAAAGTGATACCCAAACAAACCGGTTTCACTTACTTCGTTGGTTCTGCTTCACCACCTTTCGGATTTCTGCAATAGACAAATGTTTATAACTTTCAAAATTACAACGTAAAAAACACATGTAAAAGTTACATGCCAATTCTGAATGTAATATTATATTCCCTGTGCACGAGTGGTGCTCGCCGAAGGAAAGGCTGCATCGAGTTTTGCAGTTCCACATTCAGTATAGTTTAAGGACGTTCACGTGAAAATCTGTCGAATGGATAAATGAACAGCTACTGATGAAGGCGGCATGTGCCAACAATAAATGCTCTTGAAAAAATCCGAGAAAAACCTTAAGGGAGGAGGGGTGGCATCCACCACCCCACCCATTGTACGTTCGAGGGTTAAGCACTAAATGGCTTTCCATTTGGTATAACAAACATTGTTTTTCGCGCGGCCACACAGCCGTGAGCTCGGTAAACACTTTAATTGGTTTGTTGTGTTTAGCGGAGAATTAAAGTCGTTAATTTCCCTGCAGTGTTTCGCGGTTTGCTACTCAAGACAGGGATACTAATTAAGGGATACTCAGAATCCGCTATAGTGGAAATAGAAGAGCTTTCAGAGATAAAATCTTGCTTCGAGGATGGGAGCAATGCGGGAAGATGTTTGTCACGGGTTTCAGAACTGGAGATTTAAACAATTTCCAAGCAGTGGAGGGACTTAAAGGTAAAGCAAAATACATTTTTCGATGGGAATTTATGTTGATATCAATCTGTGATTGACCTTTTTGTGTTCTCGCTAGTTTTCGGGAGAATTGTTTATAACGCGCTCAATTAAATTCAGTTGTTTTGATCTCTTTCATAGGAGACATCTCGGCCTCGATGAGCTCTTAATGGTTCGCGTTTTGCTCTTAAACATAAACTTATGGACATTTGAATACAATTTTTCGAAAGACGATTGTGTTGTCCATTTTTATGTGTTTGTTCATTCATTACATAGGTTGAAAAGCGATTTTATGTAAACAAAACAAAACAAGACTTGGATTTTATAGTTGTAACTTCACTCGCGTGGTGTTATGCAAATATGTTTGTGTATTTTTTGCAATTTTGATTTCCAAATCAGTTTCTCGGACAATTTTTATTAGCAGCAGGTGTATTTTATTTGGAAATTAGTCGTACTAATTATTCTAGACGGAGAAAAAAAATTTTTTGTGAACTTTTGTACGGTCTAATGTTCTGTGCAAACGGTCGCGTAAGTCTGTTTTTGAGAATTGCTAAAATGAAAAGATAGCCCGGTCGTCAATTTTATTCTTGTGCTTCCGACCTTTCACCTCAGTTAAGTTTATCATCGGCTTTCTGTTCAAAGAGCGACGCTGTTAGGCTCAGGCTATCTATAGATATTAAATATAATGCATTTTTTTATAGTTTCTTTCACTAGTTAAGGCATCCTTGAGATCCTTGGCGTATCCTGAAACAAATGGGTTAACCCAAGTCCAAGCTTGGTTTAATCAGTTGCGCTTTTCTGGTTCTCAAATCAGGCTTTCCAAGCTGGAAACCGATGTGCAGAAAGCCTGGTTAATGCGGGTAAGCATGTTAAGCCAGGTAAACCTAGTTTTGCATAATACCTAGCTCTGTGAAGCGTGGTTCAATCAGGATAACCATGGTAGCCCTGCTTGGAATATTAAGGGCATAAGAACCAGGTTTCTTACACCAAACTTTGTATCGATTCGATACGTGGGTAGTTAAGGGAACTATCGAAGAAATTTCCACCGAAAACAATCAATACAAAAACAAATAAGTTTCGCTCACCCCTTATGCTATTCCTGAGTCCCGCGCCGTATCCTGAAACAAATAAACATAATGAATAATTTTCAATTCAAGCAGCACGAGTTAACAAGTACTCAATAAATGTTTTAAAACTAAACTGTAGTTCTGTCTCCAGCAAATGTATGCAAATGATCCGCTTTCGGGATATTTTTTTTAGCCACTAAGAACCCATATCATCGGATATCACAAATCCAATTTCGCGGGATTTTCCTATGAAACCTAGCCTGAATTGTATGTTAAAAGAAAACGATTAAACTCATTAGTTTTCTTTTGGAGTTTCTGAAAGATTTCTGAATTGAACCTAATGGAGATCATAGTTCCCTTGCAAAAATAGCCTCACCGTTGAACGAGGGTTAAACCGAGTCCAAGTCTGGTTCAACTGGTTCAATCAATTATACAATAAACTGCAAGGCTGATCTGACTACATAAAAAAGTTGACTTTGCGAGACACCAATACGACAGAAACCGCTGTCTACGGTTGCAACCCTACTTTATCGGTCTCTGTTGTTTTGGTGCCTCGCAAAGTCAACATTTTTACGTAGTCTGATCAGCCTTGCAGTTTATTGTAGGTTTGTTCATTTTTTTTGACTGATTAAGTTTCTTACAGATCTTACGTATCGTTAGCAGCATTATCATTTGCGGTCCTTTGCAGATTTTACTTCAATCAATTACGCAGTAACCCTTGTAACCCCCTGCTTGGAATATTCAGGACATAAGAACCAGGTTTCTGACGCCAAACTTTATAACATATCGATTCGATAAGTGGGTAGTTAAGGTAACTATTGGAGAAAACCACCAAAAACAATCAATACAAAAACAAATATGTTTCGCTCACCCTTTATGTCAGACACGAGTCCCTTGCCGAATCCTGAAACAAATAAACATAATTAGTAATTTTGAATACAAGCAACACGAGTTAACAAATACTGAGATAATTTGTGAAAGTCAATTTTCTTTCGCTTACCTTTCACTTTTCTATATATAAGACGAACCAGTCCTGAAAAAAAGAGCATTGCAATAACTTTACTAGCAAAACGACATTAAAACTTCACATCGGTACCAATACTTATAGCATAAACGTATTAAGCCAGGGCTTTTTTTTTAGGATTTCTTATCTGATCATGTGACGGGGGGATCATTGTGCCGCCCCACTCCCTGAACATCAAAGCTATAACAATGAAACTTGGAGGGTATTTAGTACGTCCACAACAGATGATGACGAAATTACAACAGATGACGTCGAAATTACGTTTGCCACTTATTACTTTTGCACAACATTAATTTCGGATCCGATATCTTGGATTTATCGATTTCTCCAAAAGCTAAAAAGCCGTCTACATTTGCTTAAAATTATTAATAGCCAGTAAAGAAATGGTAAAATGTTATACAAGTGTAAAAGTAACGACAATTAACTTAAAAAGTAAAAATAAACTTTACGAAAAGTGACAAAGTTTGGTGATGTTTACTTAAATATTTAAAAAGTTAGGAATGTTGAAAGTTAGCGCGGGCACTTACGAGATGATTTTCGCACAACTTGTCCTACATCTGAAACAAAGGATATGACAGGATTAGCCAACAATAAGAACGTTTAAGACCTAATTCTAAGATAAATACGAAACTCTGTATGATAATTAAGAGGGATTTTCGTATGACAACAATACTAATACCAATAAGTTTATTTAATGTCGTTTTCACAGGGAGTGGTTGCCCAATCCTCCCCAGCCAGTGGCTTATGATAAACATGAGAACCTTGAAAAGCGGATTCCCTGGGTATTTGCGATTTGTTTCATCCGCAGTAGTTGAACGGATAATCATCGTCAATGTTCCTTCTCCTCCTTATCTCCTTCCTTTATCTCCAAAATAAGCTTTACTCGTTTCAACACTAAAAATTTCCCTACTATGGTATGATGCTTGTTCGATAGACCTATCAGAATACTGAAAAGCGAGTGACGTCGAAGAGAATGCTGTGCTGTAGCGACTTTTCAGCTCGCAATCCGTCCCCTTTGCTTTGCGCATCGTTAAAGAATTAACCAAAAGCCCCCGCTTGAATGCCTCTGTTCGCTAAACGAATCAAGTTGCTTCCTTCCAGGTCGTTTGTTAATTGCTTTGGAGTGTTTACGGGTAATCGCTTCAAGGTCGGTTACTAAATAGAAACCGGTACAAAACGATATCAGTAATCAATTGCCAATAATAATATAATATCATCATATGCCTGATATATAATCTTTTATAAAATGATCAAGGAAATGCGTGCGCTATGATTGGTCAAACCGAGTTCATTATAACTCGATAAACAGGGGCACCCAATGAACAATCTTTGGTAAAATGTATTTTTTGACTCAAATAAATTAAAATAAATGATATAAAAGCATTTCCAGATGTTCTTCTACGTTTGTGGGAAAAATATATCTGTTCCTTTCTCCCAGCATGATACATAGGGACATTCCCAGCCAGCTGGATAAAAAAAAAATATCTGTTTCCCAGCCAGCAGTTAAAAAAAATGAATAAATGAAAAAAGTAATAATAATAAGTTACCAAAAGGGGCTTGGGAACTAATGAAACATTAATTGCAAACTATTTGAAGCTTTTTGTTTATTGTTTTGTACATTTTCTGCCGTCTCGGACTTAACCTGTTCGGGTATCTCTAAGTATTGCTTAAATTCGTTACTACGAAGCTGAACCCTTTTAAGCCCCAAAGTGTCCTCCGATTTTCTTCGATCCAGTCTCTTTTCGATTTGCTCAAGTTAGCCAACACAATTTGTTCTTGCGACTCTTTTCTCAAGTCAACCAGCGCAAAAATGGCAATTAAAAAAATATGTACAGAATATTTTGCTAGCCAGCAGGAGTTCCGCTGGGGAACAGATAAAGCGAGGAACAGATTCGTTGGGTGCCCCTGGATAAAGCACGCACGAATTCTCGTCCATTTATGGTTATTTTTAATATAATATATAACTAGGTTTACTCACCAGCCAGTTCTTCATCCGTTATGTCATCATCCTCTTCCAGACCGTCCGGGACATCTTATTTTAAGAAATGACACAAGTTAACAAGATGACAAGATGACAAGAGTTTGCAGTGGTCCTCGGCATTGGGGGTTAGACGCTGATATTATAGTGCATTATGAGTCGCAAATACGTTGGTCTAATTTAGATAAGAATTGAGAATAATCCATTATTATATGGCAAATTATCCATGATCAAAAGAAGCATTCCGATTGGTTCTCTGAACGGTCTGAATTTTGCAATACGGACCGCTAAGATTGACAGATCAGTAACTCGTTATTTCTTGGCATTTAAACAGGTTGCAGTGTAATACGCTTACAAATAAACAATGCCTTAAAAATAAACTATACATTTAAATAATCAATTTATTAAAATAAAAGGTAATACATTAAAGAAAAAAAAAAAAGAAAAAAAAAGGTTAACTTATTTCACCGAATTCCTTTCATAAAACATTCAACAAAAGAATTTTTTGTCTGCTACAAAGACAACTGCGGTTAAACTTGTGGCATAAGTCGAGATACCCCCACTAAAAGAATTAATACATAGATATACCTGAGGAGAAGACAACGGTCAAGAAAAGCAGGAAACAAATCAGAAAAGCGCCTGAAAACTTCATCTTCACTGACTGATGTACTGCAAGAAAAATATAACACAAGCTAATGTTTAATTTATTTTAGTCGCACTCTATCAGGTCCAGGTATCAGAATGACATACAACTGCCGGGGTTTAATACGGTTTTTATAGAATGAACATCGTGAGGACATCTATTGAACGGGTGGTTTTAACAAGGATAACTTAAATTACATTGGCCAAGCGCCTCTTAGCATCTAATTAGAAAATGTAAAGGAAGTTCCAAGTAAGGATGAACATTGAACATTTCTCTAATACATCTATTTTATGTTTTCTAATTTAGTGTTTTCGAATTGCTCTTTTAACCCTCGGACGTATGGGGTGGGGGGGGGGGGGAGGGCGGGGGGTGCTTGCCACCTCCCAATTTAGGTTTGTCAATGATATTTTCAAGACCATTTAATATTAGCACATGCCGTTTCCAGCAGCTGTTTGGTTATCCTTGAGACACATATTTGTAAAGTTTGGCGACAACCGGTATCTATGGTAACGAGATATGATGTCATAAGTCATGGGGGGGGGGGGGGGGGGCTCACCCTTTGCGTGTATGTCCGAGGGTTACGATATCCCTACCACGTTGCTCAATGGCTCCAAACCTAAAAACATGGGGCTCCAGCCCGAGCTTCAAGACAAAAATATCAGGAAACCAGGACTTCGCCACTTATACTTAAGTGGCCCGAAATAGGATGATCCGAGTTTATGTTCTTTGTATCATATATAAACATGCATACTTAACTATAAGTGACACAGCCAGCTACATTGTACTAATAAATCAAATGAGCTTGGCAAACTTAGTATGAGATGATTAAACGATACTCGCAGAGATGAACGAAATTAATGCATAGTTGCGATTAAGCTTGAAAAACATTTCGAGGCTAATTAGATGCAGTTTGCCAATGCGATGCTGTAACAACTGAGCTACTGAATCCACATAGGTTGTGAGCGGGATTAAATGCACCGTCATGAGAATAAATGAGATGACAATGTATATGTGAGAATCATTTTATTATGTATTAACTACGGAAAACGAAAGAGATGACTAAATGATCCTCGCAGTGATGAGCGCAATTAATGTAATGGACATAACAGTTTATATTTATGATTTTTATATACAACTAATTGAAGAAACATTGTAGGAAAATAGCATACACTATAAAACATGATGGAATGTTGGGTACATTAACATTTCATTTTTCAGCATTTAAGAACTCTTCCTTCCTAAAAGATTCAGAAGATGGTTTTGTGAATACTGTTCAAACATGAAGGCGTCCACGTTAGGCAGAATTAAAAGCTAAAGGTTTAACATGGACTTCTGTAAAAAGATGATCTGCACAGAACAGAGTTAGATGGAGAGGAGAGGGTTCGGACTAATGCACCGCGGGCAAGGAATTGAGAAGCTGAAAGAAGTTTTATACAATGATTGTGTAATTTGTCTGAGAAAACATTTCAACTTCCCAGAAACCCCTTCGATGGCATCGTTCATAGCTGATACCTTACATCCGACAACGTCAGTCGGTGTTTTAATCATATTTATTCATTAGAACAGGAACCGACTTTTAGGAAGTACAGGCTAGAAGCTTGTCACACCACATATCATCGGCAATTCGCATATAAAAAATCCTAAACTTTCTACAGTCTGGACAGAGCAAAATAATCTCGAATCAAACGATGCTCGCACTGACTCACCAACAGACTGAAGAGACAACATGCATAGGAATGGAATGAGGCGATGCAGGGGGTAAGCAACGACCTCGTGCGATTAGTTGCATAAAGGTTCCGAATTCCACGAGATTAGTTACGTGCAACGCGATTCAGAAAACTGAAAGCAATTCGAAACGTGTCTATAAATCAATGGTAAAACACCGAATATTAACGTAAAATAAGCAAAAGGGTAAATTGATAGATACTCTCTGATCTCTCAGTTGTTTATAACCTCTAAGTACGATCAATGCCATTCTATTGTTTGATGTATATGGGTGGTTTTTCCAAAGACAGTTAACTAAGTGGTCATTTTTTTTAAAATGATCAAATTCCCTGTGGTCAAAGCTAAAACAAGTTCAAAGCAATGCGATGAAGACTTTTCTGGATTTCCACTGGTTTCTTTATTCCTTATTCTCTAAAAGTGAGAACAGTGATATTAATTAAATTGTTTTGTCTAAATCGTTTAAGCCAATCAAGGATAGAATCTTCTTGTACATTGTTCAAAACATGTAATAGAGAAACAACTCGTAGGATATTAAATTTTGCCGGTTTCAAAATGGACTAGCTTTTAGAGGATCAGGTCCCATATTGTAACCAAAATCTTGAAAACAAACGTTTGAGAGGCTCCTATTCATAGCAAATGCTCTGGCTTCTAAAGGGGTCACCTTGATTTATTTGATTTTTTTTAAATTAAGGTGTCCATCTAACTACTTCAATCAGGAAGGGAGAAAAGAAAACCAACAGAAAACGTTAGAAAACGGTTTTGAAGGCCTCCAAAGAAAAAAAAAATATATTTGTTCCCTAATTATCAAAATGATAATGAAACGGGTTAAATAATTATAATGCTATAAATGTTAGACAATTTTTCCAATTTACAGTGGTTTGAACACAACAAAGTAATCCTGCCAGAAAGAGAACAGCTTCGAACAAAGTGAGGTGAGCGACATATTCTGAACACAATGGATTGCAGAGGGAATGAAACAAGACTACATATTGAATAAGGTCATGGCCGGTATGTAAATTGGCTTGCGATAAGTTCACGGCATGGTCGTTGTATGAGCGGGTAGTACTAACATGGCAAATTATCTCGGTTAGTCATTGAAGTGTCAAATTCCAGTTGAAAGCAAAATTGAAGAAATACAATAAATATTTTCCCAAATTTTCCTTCCTGTTTTGCGATGTTGCTCTGAGATGCATCTTTCGTCTTCTATCATTGTTGTACGAAGGAAATTTAACCAAATAAAGTGATGTGAATATCGTGATTACTTCACTTTCTTAAAGGAACAGTCACACAGTTCCCACGAAATACCAGAATTTCGCTAACGTTATTTCTATGTTACATCGCCTAGTGCCACCAAATATACAACTTAATTGGATAAATATATTCCATATAGAAAAACAGAAGCAGTAGTTTGGAGATAAAGTGCAGGATGGCAAGGATGGAAGTGGAATTTGATTTCGCAGCAGGCGGTCAATTCCGGTTGAATTTTGACTTTTTTAGCCATTATTTTGTCTCTTTCGTTAACATTTCTTGGCGATTTTTTTCTTCCTATTTAAGGATGATAAAGCAAGCTTAAATCAAGCTCCTGCCCATATTCATGAACACGATATATCACCTGGGACATTGTCCCTAAAAGCCAATGTTCATAGTGTAAGGATTTCCAATCGCTCTTGGATGATATATGTTTCTATTTTTGTAGTCTTAGTTCATTGCCAATTATTAGCTGTAAGAGTCGGCAAAGAAGGCCAAGTCACAGAGAACTAAGATCTTGATAATAGAAAACCGTGGACGAAGTATAAAAATTGTCTCTGTTGTCGACAAAGGCAATACTAAAAAATTCGACAAACCGCCAGAAAAAGAGTGTAATCTCCACGAGGTGATCGAACAGTTAAACCTCCAGGGCAAATACTGTTTTAAAAATCATTAACTAGTTTCTTTGGAACATTTATCGACTTACCTCAGCTTTAAACAGCAAAATAATCCTGCAGAAAAGAGAACTTCCTCGAACAACGTCTGTTGATCAATAGACTCCGAACGCAGTAGTGTCTTCTATAAAGATTGTAGAAAGGACGAAACATTACTTGAAGATACTGTCACATTTCGATTTGCTACTGGCTAGCGTTGACTTCCACCTGAAAAGTCGCATCGAGTTTCGGAATTCCTGCTCAGTGATTGAAAACTACGCAAGAAGACATTAGTTTTGTGGTGATTTTAATGGACCCAAATCAGGAAAGATCGAGCGATCACATTTCCTTAACGTAACAGGTTGTTTTCCAAATTTAACCATTTGAAGAAATTGTTTGGGTGATCGTTGTTGGGGATTATATTCCATCTCAAAGCAAAGACTTTGCGAGAGGAAACATCCACAGATAAACTAACGCACACGAACACGAACACAGTTTTTAAACCAAAGATAAACACCGGTATTTAACCTACAGAGCGGTAGAAGAAGTTCTATGTTTTTTCGCATTTATCGCAAGGCCACCTATTGTCCTTAAATGAACGGGTAGTTTCAACATGGAAAATTAACTCTATTGGTCACGACTCCGAAACGAGTTCAACTTTGAACAATACGGTGAACTCAACCGCTGTCAAACGAGAGAAATTTGCAAAAGTTAAGCAAGTACTTAAAAGTTATGATTGTCATTTTCGCTGTTTAAAGATATATTGCCAATGCACTGTCAATTTACCAAACGTTTTGAAAGTTTACTAAAAAAGTTCTAAGCGTTTAAAAACTGTGAACTGCAGAATTATTGTCGGCGCCATTTGCCAACATAATTTTGATCAGACGCAAAGAGTTTTGGCCAGTATTCAACGGAAGAAAAGCTCATCATTTTGATAAAAATTAAAATATAGTACCGTCAACTAATTTTCTTTTTATACATCCTTGTCCATATTTCCATTTAATATTAAATAAAATTTCCCCCCCCCCCCCCCCCCGGGCGTTTGACTGCGGTGTAACGGTGAACATTAGTTTTTAAAGGGACAGTGTTCATGCAATTTTCTATTCTCAAAAACCCCTTTCCTTGTTAACCTGTGCACCGCAAATAAAAAGAAAATAATAATGAATTTTTAGGTGCCCTTAACCGTCTGATTTGGGCGAGAAAAGTTCGAGATCCGAACTGCAAAGAACCAAATCTCTGGGAACAGGAACAAACCATGAATTTTCCTACGATATGTACATTATAAACCAGTATCTGCAGTAATTCCCCTTACGTCGCAAATTCGAAAATTTGGATTTCCGCAATGACACACATGTAAGAAACTATTTTAATGAAAATTAATTTAAGTTATTCTTGTCCTTTTTAAACCGTAAAGATAAGGACAGTCAAGTTTTATTCAAAATAACAAAAAAATATAAATAAAACGAAAGAAGCCCCAAAGGTGGCCGACATCTTAAAAACCACTGCTTACACTGGCAAAATAATGCCAGACGCTTTTCTTACAACCAGTGGATGATGATTATCGTATTTACCTGGAGCCCGACGCATCTATATACATGTATGACTGAAAGCAAAGTTATAAGATCCAAAGACTCCTGCCAAAGCCCCACGGAGATGACGACCCGGAGCCCGAGAATACAGTAAGACGGAAGAAACAAGGGTATGTAAATTGCATGGAAGATAAACTGGATAAAGGGGAAAGAATAGCATGTAAGCATATCTTTACAGGACCCCGAGACCACAGCTAAAGTCTCACGAAACCGCAGCACCACAACATCGCAGTTAAACATGTCCTTGAATCCAATTACCACGGAAAGGACCAAAATAACAAACAAATTGCGGCGATGAAAAATCCGGGAACAATTTAAAAGAACAGTGATTGATTAAGAAGAAGTTTTTGTACAAATAAATCTTAAAACAAATGTCACTCAAAACATACTTTAGCTATTTGATCTTTGGAATTTTTATTTCCCTGTTTTGGGATCCACTGATCAATTTTCACTGCCAAACATAACCGAAATAAAATAAGCGAAGCCCCAACGGCAGCCAAGATCTTGGAAACCATCGGTTATTGCTTCGAAACACCGTTTGAACTGTTTTCTCATACTCGAATCAACAATCGATTAAATTGTTTTGTTAAAACCACCCGTCATAGCCATCATAGCCTACGCACGGTGCATAACCCCGCAAAGTTCAAAACAACTTAAACATTAATTTTATCTAAAACAGCCGGATGTCGATGCCACTGCCTTTAAAAATAATTATAGATATATTTTAAGCTTGTTCTTGGTTTCCATTTGGACTGCAAAATTATGTAGTTTATATCTGACGATGTCTCAACTTGTAAGGTCTGAGCTTCGAACTGAAATATATTCCCAACTCATAATTAGCTGACAATTATGTTCAGCAAATCGAATGTTGCAAAACTACCTGAGCATTTTCGGAAACAACTTGTTCTCTCTATTCTACAGCTTAGGGAGTCATCAAGTGATACCACAATTAAAGGATAATAGCACATATCTGATGATCTTATTTTAGTTGTCATCTTTGCTCCAGTGTTAAAACAAGACAGAACTGGTTGAATTCCATTTGTGTCACCACAAAGTTCAGTAGCGGATCCAGACTTCATCGTCAGGGAGACCCGGAGTGAATAGGTGGATAGAGCAAAACGGAAGCAGTATGGTTGGTGAAAAAGCGCACGATTACAAGGTTGGAAGTTGATTGCAATTAATCCACTTTGATTTCGTGACGGCGGTCAAGAATTTTGCGTTTGGTGAAATTTTATTTTTTTCAGTCGTTATTTTGTCTTTTCAGTTCATATTTATTTGCTTTTACTTCTGGTGATTTTTCTTCTTATTTTAGTATAATAAACAGCTGAATATAAAGGTTATTCAACACTCGGCATACACGCAAACGTATACCCCAACCGTGGTACGGGGGAGGGGGGGTTGCAATCCCCACTTGGGTTTTCGCGATGTTGCAATATTTCGGAAATATTTTACATCTAATAGATAGCCCTCGATGTGCTCTACAAGATACGGTAAATATTATGAGTTGGCGCGCTGCCGGGGGTCCGTAAAGTCATCAAAAATGGCCGCCAAGGTGGCCGCCATCTTGGATTTTACTAAAAATTCAAATTTTTCAGAAAAATGCGGAAATTGCGAATATTGTCTGCTAGAGTTGCAAAGTAAGACTTTTCGCATACAAAACATACACAATTAGAGCTTTCAAATCAAAATGGGTTTGCTTCAATTTCAATACCTGTCTTTAATTCAGTAGAACGGTCCCCCTCCTCGTCTATTTATTTCATTTCTGTCTTCCTTTCCCTTTCTATTTTCTTTTTCCTTTTTTTTTTCTTCTTTCCAAAGAAATGTAATGTATTGTATTGTAATTAAAGTAAAGTAATCTAAGGTAAAGATAAGAAATTCTTGTTTTATGTAAGTAAGGTAATAAGTACAATTGTATAGTAATTAAGGTAACATCTTCTAATGTAAAGATAATAAGTAAGATATACATTTGTAATGTATTGTATATTTTACGTTGGAAAGAAAATAAAAAAAAACTTTTTTAGAAAAAAAAAAAAACATTTTATAGCGGAGCTCCCGGGCCGAAGGCCCGACGGAGCCCCATACTCATAGAACAACCTATGCCCGTCATTTTTCATGGTCATGGCTAGCGGAATGCTTCGCGGGCGCGTGTGTGCCCGCCCGTGTTGGACAACATCCGGGATCTTAGCAATTTTGAAGGAAAACCGAGGCGTATCGTAGCTTTGTTTTTCGCGCGGCCACACAGCCGTGAGCTCGGTAAACACTTTAATTGGTTTGTTGTGTTTAGCGGAGAATTAAAGTCGTTAATTTCCCTGCAGTGTTTCGCGGTTTGCTACTCAAGACAGGGATACTAATTAAGGGATACTCAGAAGCCGCTTTTGTGGAAAAAGAAGAGCTTTCAGGGATAAAATCTTGTTTCGAGAAACTTCATACGTTTTTATCAATGCAGGGGAGATGTTTGTTTTACGGATTACCGGAGATTTAAAGAATTTTCAAGGATTTCCAAGATAAAAAAAATTACATTTTTCGATGGGAATTTATGTTGATATCAATCTCTGATTGACTTTTTCTTTGTGCTCTCGTTAGTTTGGAGAATTGTTTATAAAACGTGCTTAAATTTAGTTGTATTGTTTTCTTGAATTTCATCGAAGACAGCGCTATAATTGGTACACGTTTTGCTGCTTTTAAACATAAACTTATTGAGATTTGAATAAAATTTTACGAAAGAAGATTGTGTTGTGCAATTTTATGTGTTTGTTCATTCATCACATAGGTTGAAAAGCGATTTTATGTTAACAAAACAAGACTTGGATTTCATAGTAACTGTTCTAACTTCACTCGCGTCGCCTTATGCAAATCTGTTTGTGTATTTTTTGCAATTTTGATTTCCAAATCAGTTTCTCGGGCAATTTTTGATACGTAACAGGTGTATTCTTTTAGGGAATTAGTCGTACTAGTTATTCTAGAGCCAGAAAAAGTTGTTTTTGTGAACTTTTGTACGGTCTAAATGTACTGTGCAGACGGTCGCGTAATTCTGTTTTTGAGAATTGCTAAAATTGAAAAATAGCCCGGTCGTCAATCTTAATTCTTGTGCTTCCGACCTTTCACCTAAGTTAAGCTTATCGTGATCGGCTTTCTGTTCAAAGAGCGACGCTGTTAGGCTCAGGCTATCTATATATATCATGTTTTTTCGCTGAAAAAAGGTGAAAACACGCTTTTTTCTTCAAAAATGGGTTGTCCACATGTTGCTTATGACGTCATATCTCGTTACCATAGCAACCGGTTGTCGCCAAACTTTTCCAAAATGTGTCTCAAGGATAAATGAACAGCTCTTGTAAACGGCATGTGCCAATCTTAAATGGTCTTGAAAATATCGGAGAAAAACCCCGCCTTGTAAGTCCGAGGGTTAAGCAAGCTGCTGGCCACAATCACCGTTCCTTTAACGTTTCTGATATCGAATCGATGTGTCATATTAAATCAGTGTTCTCGATTTAAGTGGAAATGTAATCACCCAGTAGGGAAGTGTGTTATTTTTAATTTGCAAAACTACCCATTCAATTAAGTTACGGGAAATTTCTGTGTTCCATCTTATAGCTTACAAAGCCATCCGACTGAATGCTAAAAGGCCTTTATTTTAAGAAATTAAAATATATTGACCAACATACTCGCTCCGGTGTAGAATTAAGGAGAGGCTTTAAATGCGTTGTTAACTTAAATCGCTTTTCAAACTTAAAGTTTCCAGTTTCCAAAAAAAAGTTGATCTCTGCTTGCGATGCTACCGATCGAATGAAGTCTGCAAATATTTGGGTGGGGGTGTGCCGCTGAGACCCTTAACTTATACTAAACCATTTTGGCTGCATTTCTAGACTAAACACCGAAAACCCTTACCCTATCCTAGACCTATTCCAGACTCGCTATTTTCCAGAAACTCGTTCACTATCACAGTCTAAGATGCCGGGGGTCAGTAACAATGTTGTACTGCCCGCCGTACCGATTTTTAAATGCCGTTTTCCATTAAACCTCGTCTAGTCTAAATTCTTCACGCAACTGATCAGCTTCGCGGAAAAAATCTCTGATTACTACACCCTATCCCAGACTAAACTGCCTGAAAACCATATCCTTCACAGCGGTACATACGTATATAGCTCACATATGGGAGTACTCCCTAACATGAAATACTGTTTTACATGTACAAGAAAACAAAAAGACGATGACTTTTGCAATGCTTTGATCACTTTATTTCCAATGTATTACATTGTTAGGGCCTTCACCTTTTATATTGTATATGTATTATCTACTCTAATCAACACTGGTGACAAAAGGCCGCCATCTTGATAAAATGGAACTCTGTGGCTCACTCATACTGATCGGTCTGACCCGAGACATCAGCGATAGCTTGAACCTGGAGGACAGGGAAATAATAGAGAAAAATGAATAAACAGTTAAGTTCCAAAACTTGTGAAAGCCTTGACTACAAATCCACCTCCTGGGCGAACCTAGACGACGTCGTCTACGCGGTATTTATAATGCAAAAATAAGGAAATAAATTCACAGAGATATTCTTTCGCGTTCATGATATTTTAACAGATATTTCTTCCAAACAAATGTCTGTCAAATCAATGAATGTATTATTTTGATCTCATTAATGAACAGTTTTGTTATTTCTTAACAATTTCTCTAATTTTATCCTTTTTATATAAAATTATCTTAACGTTACAATATCAAACATAAAATGTCGTTAATTGTATTGTGACCAGAATATGTTATGAATAGAATAACGGGATAATGTAACAGGATAATGTGCAGTTTTACTAGCTCTAGGTTTTGATCTTGTATATACTTAACAATTAAAAAAAAAAAAATAGATTTGTGTCTGGATATAAGGTTTGTTTGGGAAAAAAATCGTATAACAGTGAATTAATTGGAATATTATATAAGTTAGTTACTGCAAGCCAGTTAAAATAAACATAGTCATTATCATTATTTTCAGAATTTCAGCTGTTAATTGAACAATCTGAAATCCATAACTTAAAAAAGAAGAATTAAAGCAAACTTATTTCGCTTACTTCATCTCCTCGCCGCCGACAAAATCGTAATCGTCGTAGAACTGAAAGAAACGGACTTTGGTTAGTGTTTTAAAAAATAAGCATTTCGTTGTTCCCTTAAGTTTTGTGTAACGAAGTTAGATATTTACAGGCAACTGAGCTCTCTTCTTTGTGTTAATATTTTGACACTTAGCTGACAGTTTGTGTGTACGTGATATTGCAGTTCGCCATTATTTAAAGCAATCCAAACGAAGTTAATTGTGTTTTGAAACAAGCGCTAAAATATGACAAGTATGAGGAGGGAGGAGGATTTAAAATTGCTTTATTACCTTAAAATAGGAAGATAAAAATCGCTAAAAGCAATTAACGCAAAGAAATATGAACTGAAAAGACAAAATTCAAACAAAATAACAACTATACTACTCAAAATTCCACCAGAATAGAAACTTTGATTTCTTGACCGCCTGTCACCATAGTAAATAAAGTAAAATGGTTATGAAACCTAAGAAATGTCTTAGTTCGATGTTCTTTTTATCGTTTTTCGGTCTTGACCGTTGAACTTTTTTTCGAGCAACTTACCAATAGAAATGGTGCTATTATGTTATTCAGTCATAGCGTGTGATCAAAAAACAAAATATTTGCACGGTCAAGTTACGGTTCAACAAAAATTGTAACTGATCCTTTGTTATCGCCATTGAAGTCTGCAAGGTTTCATAACCAGTCCCTCGAATAACAAAAGTATGCTGTCCCGAAATCAAAAACCGATGAACTGTAATCCACTTCCATACTTGTAATATCCTGCACTTTTTCTCCAAACTATTGATTCTGTTTTGCTCTGTAGAAACCTTTTATCCAGTTTAGTTATGTATTTCATTTTTCATTTTATTTATTTGTTTACTAAACTAATATTGTGCCCCCTAAAGTTATATAAGTATAAACAAAAAACTTGTAATTTTTTAGTAAAAAAAGTAAAGGAAAACTTATATAAAATAGCTTGGTAAATGTCAAAAGAGATGATGTTTCATTAGTGTTGATCAAGGTACCAGCGTAAAAGTGCTTTTCTAAACATCTTTCTAGATGGTTTGTCTCTGATTAATTGCGAAATACTATTCCAAAAAAATCTTCCAATAACGCTCGGGCAGAAACTCCTGAGAATAGTTCGAAATGAGGGTTTGACTACTGAAAAGGGGCTTGGGAACTAATGAAACATTAATGGGAACAATTTGAAGCTTTTTGTTATTGTTTTGTACACTTACTACCGTCTCGAACTTAACCTGTTCGGGCATCTCTAAGTACTGCTTAAATTTGTTACTACGAAGCTGAACCCTTTTAAGCCCCAAAGTGACCTCCGATTTTCTTCGATCCAGTACTCTTTTCGATCTGCTCAAGTTAACCAGTACAGTTTGTTCTTGCGACTCCTTTCTCAAGTCAACCAGCGCAAAAAAGGTAATTAAAAACATATGTACAGAATATTTTGCCAGCCAGCAAGAATTCCGCTGGGGAACAGATAAAGTGAGGAACAGATTCGTTGGGTGCCCCTGATGTAAGTAAACACAACTTCATTATTTCGGCTGGACAGGGTCCCTTTAAGAACTTTAAAATTTATTTGTTATGTTATTGGCCGAAGTTCTCAACTGAGAAAAGTGATACCCAAACAAACCGGTTTCACTTACTTCGTTGGTTCTGCTTCACCACCCTACGGATTTCTGCAATAGACAAATGTTTATAACTTTCAAAATTACAACGTAAAGAGCACATGTAAAAGTTGCATGCCAATGCTGAATTTAATAATATATTCCCTGTGCACGAGTGGTGTTCACCGAAGGAAAGGCTGCATCCAGTTTTCCAGATGCACATTCAATATACTAAGGACGTTCGCGCGAAAATCCGTAAAAAAAACAGCTACTGAAGGCGGCATGTGCCAACAATAAAAGATCTTGAAAAAATCCGAGAAAAACCTTAAGAGGGGTGGCATCCACCACCCCCATACCTTGTACGTCCGAGGGTTAAGCGCTAAGTGGCTTTCCATTTGCTCTAACAAACAATGTACAGCAATTGAGTTTATGAGTTATTTGAGTTAGCCCATATGACATTCGCCTTACCTTCAAAAACAACAAAGGAAATTGTCGAAATCTTGTTCCGAAATTCTGGCCATTTATTATAAATATGATGCAGTTTTTTATAGTTTCTCTCACTAGTTAAGGCATCCTTGAGATCTTTGGCGTATCTTGAAACAAATGGGTGAACCCGAGTCCAAGCCTAGTTTAATCAATTGCGAATTTCTGGTTCTCTAATCAGGCGTACCAGGCTCGAAACCTACAATTGTATGTACAAAAAGCCTGGTTAACACGTGTAAGCCTGTCAAGCTAGGTAAACCTGGTTTTGCATAACACCTAGCTCTGTGAAGTGTGGTTCAATAACCCTAATTGGAATATTCAGGACATAAGAACCAGGTTTCTGACGCCAAACTTTATATCATATCGATTCGATAAGTGGGTACATCTGTAGTTAAGGGAACTATGGGAGAAAACCACCGACAACAATCAATACAAAAACAAGTAAGTTTCGCTCACCTATTATGCTATTCCTGAGTCCCGCGCCGTATCCTGAAATAAATAAACATAATGAATAATTTTCAATTCAAGCAGCACGAGTTAACAAGTACTCAATAAATGTTTTAAAACTAAACTGCAGTGCTGTCTCCAGCAAATGATGGTATGCAACGGATCCGTTTTCGGGATATTTTTTTAGCCACTAAGAACCCATATCATCGGATATCACAAATCCAATTTCGAGGGATTTTCCTATGAAACCTAGCCTGAACTGTTAAAACAAAACGATCACTAGTTTTAATTTCTTGGTGCAGTTTGATAGATTTCTAAATTGAACTTAATGGAGATCATACTGCCCTTGCAAAAATACCCTGTTTAAACGAGGGTTAACCCGAGTTCAATTGTGGTTCAACTGGTTCAATTAATTTTGCAATAAACTGCAAGGCTGATCTGACTTCGTAAAAAAAGTTGACTTTGCGAGACACCAATACGACAGAAACCGCTATTCACGGTTGCAACCTACTTTATCGGTTGCTGTCGTATTGGTGCCCCGCAAAGTGAACTTGTATGTTTGTTCTTTTTTTGGCTGATTAGGTCTCTTGGAGATCCTACGTATCCTTAGCAGCGTTATCGTTTGCGATCGTTTGCAGATTTTACTTCAATCAATTACCCTTTTCTGGTTCTCTCACCAGGCTTACCAGGCTCGAAACCAATGTACAAAAAGCCTGGTTAATACGAGTAAGCCTGTCAAGCCAGGTAAACCTGGTTTTGCATTACACCAAGCTCTGTGAAGCCTGGTTCAATCAGGGTAACCCTGGTAACCCTGATTGGAATATTCAGGACATAAGAACCAGGCTTCTTACGCCAAACTTTATAACATATCGATTCGATAAGTGGGTAGTTAAGGGAACTATTGGAGAAAACCACCAAAAACAATCAATACAAAAAAAATAAGTTTCGCTCACCCTTTATGTCAGACACGAGTCCCTTGCCGAATCCTGAAACAAATAAACATAATTAATAATTTTCAATACCGGCAACACTAGTTAACAAGTACTGAGATAATTTTGTGAAAGTCAATTTTCTTTCGCTTACCTTTCACTTTTCTATATATAAGATGAATCAGTCCTGAAAAAAAGAGCATTGCAATAACTTTACTAACAAAACGAGATTAAAACTTCACATTGGCACCAGTTCTTATAGCTTAACCCTATTAGCCTGGGCTTTTTTGGATTTCTCACCTGACCATGGGACGGGGGGGGGGATCATTGTGCCGCCCCCCCTCCCTCCCTTCCTCAAGAACATCAAAGCTATAACAATGAAACTTGGAGGGTATATGGTGCGTCCAAAACAGTTTCGCAAAACGGGACGATGACGTCGAAATTACGTCATTAGTTTATTTGCATAGCATTCGGATCCTCCATCTTGGATTTATCAATTTCTCCAAAAGCTAAAAAGCCGTATAAATTTACTTAAAATTATTAAAAACCAATAAAGAAATGGTGTATTGTCATACAAGTGTAAAAGTAACGGCAATTAACTTAAAATATTTCATTAAAAGGTAAAAATAAACTTTACGAAAAGTGACAATGTTTGGTGATATTTGCTTTAATATCTGAAAAGTTACGAATGTTGAACTTACGAGATGACTTTCGCACAACTTGTGCCATATCTGAAACAAAGGATATGACAGGATTAACCACCAATAAGAACGTTTAAGATCTAATAAATAATAAATAGAGACTTATATAGCGTACATCATGATATCACATGTCTCATGGCGCTTTGCATACACTTATGAGAATGAGATGATCGGACGTCAGCTTATGAAGGCGCCTCAGGCAGCCGCTATCGGTCCATTGTTGATCTCATCTCCCCCACACCACCCATGACGAATCTCTGTATGATAGTAGAGCGATTTTCGTATGACAAGAATACCAATACAGATAAGTTTATTTAATGTCGTTTTCACAGGGAGTGGTTTCCCAATTCTCCCCAGCCGGTGGCTTATGATAAACATGAGAACCTTGAAAAGCGGTTTCCCTGAGTATGCCAGTAGTTGAACGGACAATCATCGTCAATGTTCCTTCTCCTCCTTATCTCCTTCCTTTATCTCCAAAATAAGCTTTACTCACTTCAACACTAAAAATATCCCTACTATGGTATGATGCTTGTTCGATTGACCTATCAGAATACTGAAAAGCGAGTGGCGTCAAATAAAATACAGTAGCGACTTTGTAGCTCGCAATCTGTCCTCTTTGCTTTGTGTGTTCGCTAAAGAATTCAGAATCAAAAGCCGCACTTGATTGCCTCTGTTCGCTAAACGAATCTAGTTGCTTCCTTCCAGGTCGTTTGTTAATTGCTTTGGGGTGTTTACGCGTAATCGCTTCAAGGTCGGTTACTAAATATAAACGGTACTAAACGATATCAGTAATCAATTGCAAATAACAATATAATATCATTATATGCATGATATATAATCTTTAATAAAATGATCAAGGAAATGCGTGCGCTATGATTGGTTAAACCGAGTTCATTATAACTCGAAAAAGCAGGCACGAATTCTCGTCCATTTACGGTTATTTTTAATATAATATATAACGAGGTTTACTCACCAGCCTGTTCATCATCCGTTATGTCATCCTCTTCCAGATCGGTTGGCACATCTTATTTTAAGAAATGACACAAGTTAGCAAGATGATAAGGGTTTTTCAATGTCTTGATCGGCATTGGGGGTTAGACGCTGATATTATAGTGCATTATGCGTCACAAATACATTGGCCTAATTTAGATAAGGATTGAGAATAATCCATTATTATATGGTAAACTATCCATGATCAAAAGAAGCGTTCCAATTGGTTCCCTGAACGGTCTGAATTTTGCAATACGGACCGTTGAGATTGACAGATCAGTAACACATTATTTCTTTGCATTTAAACAGGTTGCAGTGCAAATAAACAATGCCTTAAAAATAAACTATACATTTAAATAATCAATTTATTAAAATAAAAGGCAATACTTTAAAGAAAAAGAAAATTGACGGTTAACTTATTTCGCCGAATACCTTTCATAAAACGTTGAACAAAATATTTTTTTTTATTAAGAAGAAACATTTTTCCTTATGTCTGGTACAAAGACAACAGCGGTTAAACTTGTGGCATAAGTCGAGATACCCCCACTAAAAGAATTAATAGATAGATATACCTGAGGAGAAGACAACGGTCAAGAAAAGCAGGAAACAAATCAGAAAAGCGCCTGAAAACTTCATCTTCACTGACTGATGTACTGCAAGAAAAATATAACACAAGCTAATGTTTAATTTATTTTAGTCGCACTCTATCAGGTCCAGGTATCAGGATAACATACAACTGCCGGGTTTTAATACGGTTTTTGTAGAATGGACATCGTGAGGACATCTATCGAGCGGGTAGTTTAACAAGGATAATAATCTACATTGGTCAAGCGCCTCTTACCATCTAATTAGAAATTTTAAATGAAGTTCTAAGTAAGGGTGAACATTGAACATGTCTCTAATATATTTATTTTATGTTTTTTTTGTTTTTTCAGTGTTTTGGAATTGCTCTTTTAACCCTCGGATGTACAGGGGGGGGGGGGGGGGGGGGGTTGGTTGCCACCCCTCCTAAGATTTTTCACTGATATTTTAGCACATGCCGTTTCCAGTAGCTGTTCATTTATCCTTGAGACACATTAATTTTGTTAAAGTTTGGCGACAGCCGGTTTCTATGGTAACGAGACATGCCGTCATAAGTAACATGCGGTCAAGCCATTTTTGAATAAAAAATGCTTGTTTTTCACCCTTTTTCAGTGAAAAAACACATGAAATGCTACCAAAAGCAACAAAATGTTTAAATGTATGTTATTTGGCAACTGTAGCAAACAATATTTTCCATTTCCGCAATTTTCTGATAAATTTGAATTTTTAGGGTGTTTCTCGGGCAATTTTTGACAAACAAAAACTGTATTTTATTCGGAAACTAGTGGTACTAGTTATTCTAGACAGAGAAAAGTTGTTTTTGTGAACTTTTGTGCGGTCTATAAAAATGTACTGTGCACGGTCGCGTAATACTGTTTTTGAGAATTGCTAAAATTGAAAATAGCCCGTTCGTCAATCTTAAATCTTGTGCTTTCACCTTAGTTAAGTTTCACCTTAGTTAAGCTTGTTCAAAGTGCGACGCTGTTAGGCTTGGGCTATCTATATATATATATATATATATATATATATATATATATATATATATATATTATAAAATAAAGTTAACATGTCAGTTGCTTAAAGGTTTAACTGTTTCTCAACCTAGTAATCGATCTACGCAATCGTTTCCATCTATTGTTGAAAAATGAACAGGTGGTTTTAAAATGGTAAATAAACTCGATAGGCCATTTGAATATTAAGTTCCGGTCCAATTAGTAGTTTTAATTAAAGTGATTCGGTTGAATTTAAGTGGGTTAAAACAAACCCCAACATCAACGAAGGCGTTAAATAATGATGCCAAACATTAAGGTTTCAGCTTGTTAGCCACGATCAATAGCTTAATTTATAGATATTTTTTTTTATAGGTTACATCTTTTTTTAAAATTTTAATTAGTTTTTAAGCTTTTTATTCACTTGTAAATTGTAAATACACGATCACATTAGCTCCGCTGTAATTTTTTATCGTGTTTAAATAAATGTTGTTGTTGATCGATCCGCAGAAAAATGAGCGGGTAGTACTAACATGGGAAATTATCTCGGCTGGTCATTGAAGTGTTAAAGTCCAGTTGAAAGCAAGTTTGAAGAAATACAGTAAATATTTTCCCAAATTTTCCTTCCTGTTTTGCGAAGCTGCTCTGAGATCTTTGTCTTTCATCATTGTCGCTCGAAGGTAATTTACAAAATAAATTGACGCGAATATCGTGATTACTTTACTTTCTTAAAGGGACACTGTTCCAACGAATTAAAAATATTTCCCTGACGTTATTTCCATGTTATATTGCCAAGTGCCACCAAACATACAACTTAATTGGATAAAATATTCTATAGAGAAAAACAGACGCAGTAGTTTGGAGATAAAGTGCAGGTGGCAAGAATGGAAGTGAAATTTGATTTCGCAGCAGGCGGTCAATTCCGGTTGAATTTGGACTTTTGTAGCCGTTATTTTGTCTCTTTCATTAACATTTCTTGGCGATTTTTTTCTTCCTATTTCAACATGATAAAGCAAGCTTAAATCAAGCTCCTGCCCGTAATCATGAACAAGACATATCACCCTGACACTGTCCCCAAAAGCCAATGCATAGTCAAAGGATTTTCTATTGCCCTTTGATGTTTCTATTCTTTCGTTACATTTCTTTGCTTTCATCACTTTTAAATCAAGCTCCTGCCCGTAATCATGAACACGATATATCACACAGATACTTTCCCTAAAAGCTAATGTTTAGTCTAATTAAGAACTTCCAATTGCTCTTGGATGATATATGGTTCTATTTTTGTGGTTTTATAGTTTGTTGCCAATTGAAAACTGGAAGAGTCGGCAAAGAAGGCCAAGTCACAGAGAACTAAGATCTTGATAAAAGAAAACCACGTGGACGAAGTATAAAAATTGTCTCTATTGTTGACAAAGGCAATAAGAAAAAAGTGTAATTTCCACGAGAAACCGAACTGTTAAAGCCCGGCCCCAGGGTAAATACTGTTTTAAAAAGCATTAAATAGTCTCTTTGGAACATTTATCAACTTACCACGGCTTTAAACAGCAAAATAATCTGCAGAAAAGAGAACTTCCTCGAACGACGTCTGTTGATGAATAGACTCCGAACGCAGTAGTGTCTTCTATAAAGATTGTAGAATGGGCGAAACATTACTTGAATATACTGTGACATGTCGATTTGCTACTGGCTATCGTTGACTTCCACCTGAAAAGTCGCATCGAGTTTCGGAATTCCTGCTCAGTGATTGAAAACTACGCAAGAAGACACTAGTTTTGTGGTGATTTTAATGGACCCAAATCAGGAAAGATCGAGCGATCACATTTCCTTAACCTAACAGGTTGTTTTCCAAATTTAACTATTTGAAGAAATTGTTTGGGTGATCGTTGGTGGGGATTATATCATTCCATCTCAAAGCAAAGACTTTGCGAGAGGAAACAGTCACAGATAAACTAACCCACATAAACTCCAGTTTTTAAACCAAAGATAAACACCGGTGCTTAACCTACAGAGCGGTAGAAAAAATTTTATGTTTTTCACATTTATCGCAAGGTCCCCTATTGTCCTTATATGAACGGATAGTTTTAACAAGGACAATTAACAAGATTGGTCACGTTGATTTTGGTATCAAATTCGACTCCCAAGCGAGTTCAAGCAATACGGTGAACATTAGTTGTTAACTGGAAGGACAATTTCCATGCAATTTTCTGTTCTTCAAAACCCCTTTCCTTGTTAACCTGTGCAAACAATAAAAAGTATATAATAATGAAATTTTAGGTGCACTTAACCGTCCGATTTGTGTCGGGTTCTGGGCGAGAAAAGTTCGAGATCCGAACTGCAAAGAAAAAAATCTCTGGGAACAGCAACAAACCATGAATTTTCCTACCATCTGTACATAGTAAACCGGTATCTGTAGTAATTCCTCTTATGTCGCAATTCGGAAATTTGGATTTCCCGCAGTGACACACATGTAAGAAACTATTTTAATGAAAATCAATTGAAGTTATTCTTGTACTTTTTAAACCGTAAAGATAAGGACAGTCAAATTTTATTCAAAATAACAAAAAAATAGAAATAAAGCAAAAGAAGCCCCAATGGTGGCTGACATCTTAAAAACTCTGCTTACATCAGCAAAATAATGCCAGACGCTTTTCTTACAACGAGTGGATGATTATCGTATTTGCCTGGAGCCCGACACAAATTGGACTGTAGGGAACTAAAATTTTCAAATTATTTCTTTCTATATATGACTGAAAGCAATGTTATTAGACCCAAAGACTCCTGCCAGGCCCCACGGAACCAGGACAACACAAAACCAAAGCCAAATAGGACTGTAAACTGGATGATTGCAGAAATTCAGAACACGAACAATGGAGATGAGGGCCGAGAGTTCGAGAGTACAGTAAGACAGAAGAAACAGGGATATGTAAATTGCATGGAGGATAAAGGGGAAAGAATAGGATGTAAGCATAACTTTACAGGACCCCAAGACAACAGCTAAAGTCTCACGAAACCGCAGCACCACAAGATCGCAGTTAAACGTGTCCTTGAATCCAATTACCACGGAAAGGACCAAAATAACAAACAAATTGCGGCGATGAAAAATCCGGGAACAATTTAAAAGAACAGTGATTGATTAAGAAGACTTTTTGTACAAATAAATCTTAAAACAAAAGTCAGTCAAAACATACTTTAGCTATTTGGTCTTTGGAATTTTTATTTCACTGTTTTGGGATCCACTGATCAATCAATTCTCACTACAAAACATAACCGAAATAAAGTAAGCGAAGCCCCAACGGCACCCAAGATCTTGAAAACCACCGGTTATTGCTTCGAAACCACCGTTTGAACTGTTATCTGATACTGAAATCAACAATCGAGTAAATCGTTTTGTTGAAACCACCCGTTTATATATATACAATAGATAGGCTCCATCATAGCCTACGCACGGTGCATAACCCCGCAAAGTTCAAAATAACTTAAACATTATTTAACGCTATGTAAATTTTATCTAAAACATCCGTTTTCTTGGCTCGGATGTCGATGCCACTGCCATTAAAAATAATTATAGATATATTTTAAGCTTGTTCTTGGTTTCCATTTGGACTGCAATATTTTGTAGTTTATATCAATGTCTCTACCCGTAAGTTCTGAGCTTCGAACTGGAATATAATCCCAACTTATAATTAGCTGACAATTATGTTCTGCGAATCGAATGTTGCAAAACTACCTGAGCATTTTCGGAAACAACTTGTTCTCTCTATTCTACAGCTTACGGAGTCATCAAGTTATACCACAACTAAAGGATAATAGCACATATCTGTTGATCTTATTTTAGTTGTCATCTTTGCTCCAGTGTTAAAACAAGACAGAACTGGCTGATTTCCATTTGTATCACCACAAAGTTCAGTAGCGGCTCCAGACTTCATCGTCAGGGGGATCGGGAGTGAATAGGTGGATAGAGCAAAACGGCAGCAGTATGGTTGGTGAAAAAGCGCAGGATTACAAGGATGGAAGTCGTTTGCAATTAATCCATTTTGATTTCGTGACGGCGGTCAAGAATTTTGAGTTTGGTGAAATTTTGATTTTTTTTTCAGTCGTTATTTTTTCTTTTCAGTTCATAGCTTTTACTTCTGGTGATTTTTCTTCCTATTGTAGTATAATAAAGTTTATTTAAGCAAGCTCCTGGCAATAATCACCATTCCTTTAACGTATCCGATATCGATGTGTCCTATTAAATCAGTGTTCTCGTTTTAAGTGGAAATCTAATCACCCAGTAGGGAAGTGTGTTCTTTTTAATTTGCAAAACTACCCGTTCATTTAAGTTTCGGAAAATTTGTGTGTTCCATCGTATAGCTTACAAAGCCATCCGACTGAATGCTAAAAAGCCTTTGTTTTAAGAAATTAAAATTTATCGATCTACATACTCGCTCCGGTGTAGAATTAAAGAAAGGCTTTACTGAGTTGTTAACCATTTAAAGTTTCCAGTTTCCAATAGAAAGTTGATCTCTGCCTGCGATGCGACCGATCGAATAAAGTCATCTTAAATAATAGCAAAATCCACATGTCATCTTATACAATATTTAGTCACATTTTGTTATTCTCGATCCATTGTGTCTGGAGTCTGTCGAACGCTCAACTTCTTTTAAAGCACTTCTATTATTGGCAGGATTAATTTCTCCGGAACGAAGAGTGGTGAGTTGACGACTGATATACTGTAACATTTGAAGCCTTATTTTACTTTCTATTTTGCTTTAACACTTTCACTCCCAAGAGTGCCAAAGATCAAAATTCAAGAAAAATTCCAAAGTTGATTTTGTAAAATATTGAAAAACAATTGGTACCATGCAAAAGAACTGCCAAAGAGGTTTCATTTAAATTGTAACATCGCAGGATTTCGTCGACAGACTCAAAAGTTAGAACTACACTACGTGTCTCTATAAATGACTCTGGGAGTAAAAAGGGTTAAATAGTAGGAATTAAATTGAATTGAATTGTCGGTCCACAACAGTTTTTTTTTTCGACCAGTTCTACTAAAGGAACTAAAGGCAAACTATGCGCTTTGTTCAATTTACCTGTTAAAGGAACACTGTCTCGGCTGAAATATCGTGTTTTCATGATTATGGCCAGGAGCTTGCTTTAAGCTTGCATTATTCACTTGAAATTGGAAAAAACCATCGCCAAAAGCAAAAACAATCTAAACAGACAAAATAACGGCTAGAAAAGTCAAAATTTCACAACAATGACAATTAAGTTTGATTTCTTGACCGCCTGTCAAAATAAATCAAATTGCATGAACAGCAATTTACTTCAATGCTAACAATCCTGCACTTTATCTCCAAACTACTGCTTTTGTTTTGCTCTATATAATATTTGCATCCAATTAAGTCGTATATTTGGTGGCATTTGGCGATACAACGTGGAAATAATCTAAACGAATTTTTTTTTTCTATTTTGGCTGGAGTGTCCCTTTAAATCTGATGCCTTAACCTTAAATCATAACGGGTCTGTTATGTCAGTTGCTATCTCGCTCCACGTAGTCAATTTCTTGCGCCGTTCTCGCTCACCAAAGATCACGTTTGGATACTTAATGCGACCATTCACATGAAGTCATCGCTAGCCAATATGAAATTCATACATTCTTTATAAGTTCTTTATGCGTTCTTTATAGTTTGGAGTCTGTGGATTGATTGCAATATATTTTTAAGATATTTTTTTCTTGCAGTACGTAAGCCAGTGAAGATGAAGTTTTCAGGAATTTCTCTGATTTGTGTCCTCTTTGCCTTGTCTGCTTTGTCCGTTTCAGGTATATCGATTTATTAATTGCCATTGCACCTTTTGTCCTTCATTAACGTAAATGCGTCACGCTCCTCCTTAAAACAACACGTTTTGATCTATTTTTATTTGTTGCTAGTTAAAATGTGTTTCCTTTCTTAAATTCAATTGTGTCTTTCAAAGGTCAAGACGCAAGTGGCGTGATGGAGGATGCACGGCGTAAGTAAACCCTCAATCCATAATCTAGACTTTCCCAAAGTCCCTTCCAATACCTATTTTCGATAAGTTTGTTCCTTCGCGACATGAATTCCTCGCGCAAATTTACCGCTTGCGTTATAAACTCGACTAAAAAAGCGAAGGTTGACTTGTGGCAAGTCTATCCATAATCTACTATTTCGCATTTTAGGATCACCCAACGAATCGTTTCTGGGGAAAGCTGTTGGGAAAGCCTTAGAAACTAGACTGAAAACTACAGTTTTCTTTAAGTGTACATGACAGACTTTTTTTATTTGCTTCATCGAATCTACATGGTGTTCTGATAAGAAAGTCGAAAAAACGGTTTCGATATCGATTTTTGTTCTCCGTGTTTTAGCTATCTAAAAACGTGAAATTTCACGTCCGGTGGGATACAATACTGCGCAGGAAGAAAGACTGGGAATAGCCAGATGTGACGTCAATACCAGAATGCTGGTTCAGCGTTTTCTTGCTTCCTCCGTTTTTTGGTGTGTGTTGCTTCAACATTAGACAACACAACTTAATAGAATCATGTTTCTTCCTCAGGGCATACCAAAATAACTGAGGAACCGAGAAACCGCGAAACTGGCATTATGGTATTGACGTCACAGCGGACTATCCCCAGCCTTTCTTTTTGCGCGGTATTGTGCCCCACCGGAAGTGAAATTTCACGTTTTTTGACGGCTAAAACACGGAAAAGAAAAATCGATATCGAAAAACTTTTTTCGATTTTCTTATCATATACTAGTCTCCTTCCCAGCCGTTATTAGGGCTCGTCGCGCAACGCTCCTCCCCGAGGAGCTTTCATACGATTTCTGAATAAATTTAGCGTCCTTCGGATTGATATCGATTGGCATCGGAAAATCTCTGATCAATCAATAAGCACTATACACTAAAAGTACATGTATATTGTGCACTTATGCTAATCGATTGTAAACGATAATTGATTAGTTGTAATCGATTGGTATCGATTACTAATAATGATCATCGCTTAGCAATTTTAACATAATGTATAAGTATACTAAAACAAACGTGTAAGCCTATCGTATCCATTGTTTCAGTGGTTAAAGTACATGTGCCCCGCATGGTGGAGACAGCATATGGTAAGCAAACAAATCAAAGGGCTCTGAGAGCTATCTTGTTAATACGAAACAAGGTAAGGCCACAAGAAACCAAGCTTAAGCGGCTACTACTTATCTTGCAACAAAGACATAGAAACTCTAGCCCTATCAGTTTTCGAGTTAGCAAACAAACGACGGCATAACTAAACATTCTTAAGACGTTAGAGGTAAACTCTGAAGGTCTTGTACATAACACCACGAAACCCACAGGAGTCATTTTAGGCCTGTCAACATAGTCTCTAATAGTGCCAATGTCTTTGAATCGAGTCGCTGAAATGTTTTGTTGAAATACTTCGTTGGTCATTCAATTCACGGCAAACACAATTTGAACGCAATTATACAGTGAATTCCACCAAATTAAAACTTTCTACATTTGCACAAAAAGATAAACATTAGTTAGCTAAGTCAGCAAAATTATGACTGCTCTTGCATACTATTGCATAATCAAACCGTAAGTTTTATCATCAACAGTACATTGAAGTATGTAGTTTAATCTAATAATGGCAATGATTCAGTATTCCAAGACCCTTACGCCATTTCAGACAATATCCTTTGGTGCCGTTATGTAGCTTATATAAAGGAGGATAAATTTAATTACTTCAAGGTAGATACGCATCAAAACGCGTGTCTCGGTTGAAAAATCCTTTTAGATCGATTTTATCGTTGCATTAAAGACTCCAAATGCAAAACATATTTAAGTTTATTGTTATTTATATTCGTTTACAACAATTTAGTTATCGTTATCGCTGGATTAACGCGGGGATTCAAGTTGTTCCAGTTGCGAAACGCATTCGTACTATTAAACTATTAAGTTCACAGCTGAGTGATGGAACGAGTGAGCGGTAACGTAATATTGTAATTGTAATAATGTGGAAATTGCAAGTATTGTTTGCTAGAGTTAGAAAACAACATACAATTAAAGATTTTGATGCTTTTGGTAGCATTTTATATGTTTTTCACTGAAAAAGGTGAAAAACACGCATCTTTATTCAAAAATGGCTTGACCACATGTTCCATATGACGTCATATCGCGTTACCATAGCAACCGGTTGTCGCCAAACTTTATCAAAATGTGTCTTAAGGATAGATGAACAGCTACTGAAAACGGCATGTGCTAATCGTAAATTGGTCTTGAAAATATCGGAGAAAAACCTTAAAGGTGGGAGGCGTGGCGTGGGTGGTTTAGTTGTTAAGCTAACTAGAATTTTACTCCACCGTTTTCGCGTTCGAGAAGTATAAAGTACCGAAAAGTTAAAGCGTATTCAATAAGACTCCGAAGAGGTATTCTCGACACAATTTAGAAGTTTTGGATAGTTCTTTTGATGTATTATTTACTAAGCTTGCAAGCATTTTTTCAAACCAAATCCTGTATTCGAATGTAGGTTTTTTTTAAAAAAGAGCTGTTACGTTGTCTTACAGGTAAACAAAGTCTCCTCAGCTCATTAGAGCTATACTTTGTTAAGTTTAATTAATTGAGGTTTCAAAAACAACACTGATGAAAACCTTAAAAACTCCATTTCACTTGTGTTGTTTTTTGTCATACACCTGTAAGTAAAAAAACAAAACGTTAATCGCTTTTTTTCTGTTTTGAAACCCGCCATTTTTTGCGTATGCTTTAATTCGATCCTCAAAATGACAACCTTCCGCGAAAAAGTTTTAAAATGGCTTCATTGTCAGATCATGTAGTTTAGATTATTTACCTGATATGTATGACTACACCGCACCTACCCCCTACACCCATCCCCAGAAAGTTCTTTATTTAGAGCTAATATCATTCTCTGTTTTTGTTGTCTTAGGTGTGATTCAAAATGTGTATAACATAGCGAAGAGTAAGTGAAAAACAATGATTTCTTAATCGCTCGGTGCCATCCCTGAGCGTCAACCTAGCGTGCATATTGTCCTGATGGGTGGAAGGAAAGGAGGCCATAAATCCCATTTCGCAGTTTCAAAATACCACTCCCGGCAGGGAACGGAGTGGGGGCACAATCGAAACTTCAACAGCGTTAAAGCTATAATTATGAAACTTGGTGGATATATGGAACGTCGTTCCCAGGACGTTCTCCGCTGTCAAAATGGCGGGGCAGGCGTAGAAACCTGACATAATACGTCAAAAATCCTAGAGTAGTATTGTCGCGTTAAAATATTATGGAATGTGTACATTCGGTTAGAAAAACGATTGGTAATTTGGAGGTGATTGCATTGCTGACATGATATTAAAGGTGTAAATTTTGGGGGTGACTGCATGTCTGTCTTGATATTAACCCTATTGTGCCCGAGCTTTTTTTTCAAGAACTTTAAAGCAATGCCAGTGAAACCTAGAGGGTACATAGTACATGCAAAACTGTCTCATTTGCGGTCTGCACACTGGAACGATGACGTCATATGACGTAGTTCTTAGGTAATTAGTTATACGGCCGCCATCTTGGATCCGCCATCTTGGATTTCTGAAATTTTTCAACACTTCTAAAAAAACCGTCCAAATTGACTCAGAATTAATCAAAACCAATAAAAGAACGCTAAATTACGTAAAAATGTGAAAGTTATACCAGCAAACATTTTTTTCTTCATTCAAAGGTAAAAATATGCAAATTCAAAAAACATAGCTGTCTAAAACTTGTTGCCATGCAAACGTCAAGTCACGTGATCAACAAAATGTCATACAAAATTCTTGCCAGATAAATTTTAGGAAAATTCACAAAGTTTGATGGCGTTTGAATACGTATTAAGGAAGTAATAAATATTGAAAGTCAGCGCGGGCAATTTTTTGTGCTCCCCCCCCCCTCCCCCCGCTCCCCCCGGGCAAAATCGGGTTAAAAACTGTGCTACTAATTTCATATCTAGTTAAACATATAGGTGTAAATTTGGGATAATATGGGACTGGGGTGCGATGCGAAAGAGGATATGATGGAAATGGGGATATGAAGGGTGTGGGGATATGAATAGTAATGTAAATTGGATTACAATAGGAATGATGATATAATGGTTGAAAATTTGGGGGTGGGGGGGGGGGGGGACTGTATTGCTGTCATGATATTAATGGTGTAAATGTTGGGGGTGACAGTATGTCTGTCTTGATATTAAAAGGTGTGCTAATATCATACCTAGTTTAAGCATATAGATGAAAATTTGGGATATGATGGGAATGGGGTGGAAATTTTGATTGCCAAAAAACAAACACGGCTACTGTTACGTGAAAAAACGCTCCACAAGTTTTGGACTATTTTGGCAGGGGATTTCTACGCCCCCTCCTCTCCCCCCCTTCCGTCATTTGGAAAGCGGAGAAGGCGGGACTGGGGAAGAGGTTGAACTGTAGCGGATGAAAGTCGAAGTTGCGGCAAGTGCGGTTCATTTAATAGTAACTCCTTGCAAGTTCTATAACGTGATGTTAATTTTGTTTCAGAAAACGTCAAGCAACTCACGAGCAACATAAAGGGTGAGCGAAAAAATATTAATTACTGGTTTTTGACCGTTAGGTCGCGTATTATATTTATTCATTCTTTCATTTTTATTTTTTCAACTTTATTGGGCATAAAATAACTATAACAAAATAAGTTAGACCAAAGAGAAAGGCGCAAACGGGACGCGATCGAGCCCCATACGAGGCACCTAAGACCCCAATTGGTCACCGCGATTATTCCCAGAGCTCAATTCAAAACCGCGGTGAATCTGGGCCGGGTTGTTCAAACACAGTTAAGCTAATCCAGGATTAGCGTCAATTCTGAATCCAGTTAAACAGCTCAACAACCGAAAATTTTCCAAAGCTTTCTGCCCTTCAGTTTCGACTTTAAGTTATCTTCACTGCTAGCTATAAATAACCTTTTGAAAACATTTTTAAACAGAGAGATGAAACCCTCGGTGAACTTTTAATCGGGATTAGCTTTAATCGGCTTTCGAACAACCGAGCCCTGAGCTTTTCCTCAGGCGACAATATTTGTGTACGGGTATATACGGTACCATACGTTCAGCTATGGTATTAAACCTTTTTGGTTTTATTAACCTTCGGACGTACACGCAAACTTAGAAACGGAGGGGGGAGTTGCAAGCCTCCCTTGGGTTTACTTATAGTTTACTAATGTGATGTGCTCTACAAGATATGGTAAATATTATGGGTTGTGACGCTGCTGGAGGTTCGTGACGTCAACCAAAATGGCCGCCAAGATGGCCGCAATCTTGGATTTTATTCAAAATTCAAAATTATCGGAAAAATACGGAGGGATTACAAAATAACATACAAAGTTAAACATTCTGATGCTTTTGGCAGCATTTTGTTGTTTTTTTTTTCACCGAAAAAAGGTGAAAATCATGCATCTTTATTTAAAAATGGCTTGACATCATGCTACTTATGACGTCAAATCTCGTTACCATAGCAACTGGTTGTCGCCAAACTTGACCAAAATGTGACTCAACTAGAAGCGAACAGCTACTCGTACTGAAGACGGCATGTGCTAATCATAAATGGTCTTTAAAAAATCAGAGAATCCACCCCACACCCCCTTGTCCGAGGGTTAACATTCTTTAATGAAACTTATTTGAGTTCGTTTATTTCAGGTATACATACGGAAATTGAAAAGATAGAGCGACAACTAGACGGTAAGCGAAACTATGTTGTAAGTTGATTATTTTTTTCGTTTGTGCCTTTACTGCCAATTATCCTGGGGAGAGAGAAAGAGAGAGAAAGTTTCAGATAAATTGTGGTTACGTTTCGGTATGACCTACCCTCGATGTAAAAACGGTTCGAAATTAAAGTTGGCGGATCAGGAAAAACTCGTCCAACTCGTTCAACGCTTCGCGTATTCCAACGAACAAAACGAACCTTTACAATGTTACTAAATATATGCCTTTCTCTTAGCGGACATTAAAAAGAAAGTCAAATTCAGCACTGTTTTTTTTTAGTGTTTTGCGTACTCCCTTAAGTCGCGTTGCGTTGTTCTCACTGGTGAATTAAACTATCGATTAATCAGGCTTTATTATAGACCGCACTAATATGCCCCCCGTTTGAAAGTTGATTTTTGTAATAAGCCCCCCTCGCTGATATCCCTTCCCATTTTGGGACATGCGATTTTGTAATAAGTCCAACCTATTCCCTATTACAAAATCCATCCCATGCGGCCCAGTTGGTTTGTTTTTAAAGAAATATACATCCAAATATCCAGCAGTACCGTAGAGCAACGGGGTGCATATATTGTGTATCTCAAGAGCACTGGTCATAAAAGGGCAAAAATAACAGTTTGCATTGCCGCAACTGCTGATGGAGGGAAAAAAACAACCATTTTTGTGTTCATAAATGCTAAACAGGGCCGGGTTGTTGAAAGCACGATTGGGCTAACCCAGGATTAGCGTCAATTTTGAATCAAGTTAAACAACTCAACAATTGAAAAAATTCCAAAGTCTTCTGCCCTTCAGTTTCGACTTTAACTTGTCTTCACTACTGGCTACAAAAGACCATTTGAAAACATTTTTGAACAGAGAAATGAAATCCTCGATTAACTTTTAATCAGGGATTAGCGTTTATCAACCGGGCCCAGGAATTTGCTGGATGAAGAAAACGGTGTTTTAACATTTGGAATAAGCCAACCCTCTCTAATAAGCTACCCCCACCCCGCCCCCGTTAATGAGGCCTGAAATTAAATAAGTCCCCCGGGGTTTAATAGAAATTTTATGGTAAACTAGAAGGTCATCGAGTGCATGCCCGTTTGTTTCAGATTTACAGGGGATGATCATAGCCAGGCTGAGGAGAAGAAGGTTCAGAAAAAATCGGCGAATGGACGAAGTGAGTTATAGAGATTTGAATTTACAAAATGCTAATTAGATGACGTCAACCCGGGAATCATTTATTATACAACTACTTGTTTTCACCTCCAAGTAACATTTTTTACGAATCAATTGACTATCCACAGTTTATTTTTAGTATTTATCAAATTAATTATCCTCAAGCTGTAAACTGCGCATTGTAAATTGACGTAGAAATAATGGCAAATTCTAAATCCTAACCCTAACCCTAACCCCTAACCCCCACCCCCCCCCCCCCCCCCCCCCCCCTTGTACGCCCGAGGGTTAACACGCATGACGAAGCCACAGATCCAAGTGTCTTCATTACAGAGGTGTCTGTATTATAGAGGTACGGTATCTTCGGAACCAGGAGAACTCTCCGTAAAACGAGAGGTGTCCGTAAGGAACAGTTAGATTGTATTAACTGACATTTTGATAGTGTACTTTTCAAAAACTACATTGTCATTTTAACTACAAGTAGCTCCACCTTCATACTGTCGAACATCCCCTTACGGACACCTCTCTATCACGGACAGTTTTCTCGGTCCCGAAGATACCAAGATTCACAGAACCCCTACCTCTATAATACAGACACCTGTGTGATGCAGACACTTAGGGGCAGGACGCAGCTCTTACAAGGTCTTCTCTGATTGCTGAGAAAACAATAGAACAAACAAAACAACAATGGACCTTAGCCCTAAAAACAATAGAGCTGCGTGATACACAGGTCCAATGAAATCAGAAGCTGTTTAGAGCTGCGTGGTATCTGGACACTTAGGTATGTCCGTTAGGTGTCCGTATTGAAGTGACTCCACTGTATTTTATTTACATAGAAGTTCCTCTATGCGTTGGAGTCGAGCCAGTATATGTTAAGGCTTTCATAAATATATGTTTGGAACTTATTGTGTGTCCTTGTTTATTTTATTATCTGCCAGATGCAACTTACCCCCAGTGGCTCGGGAGAAAATGATCAGGAATGAGCGATAAGAGTTACATTTTATCAAGATGACCGCCTTTCCACAGTTATATATTAGAGTAGTAAATAAATATACAGTCTTAAAAGGTGAAGGTACAAAAAATTTAAAACGAAGAAAATTAAATAAAATGACAAAAAAAATACAGTCGTCGTATCATTTTTGTTTTTTGTAGAATATCGGCTGCATTCACGAAAGCATCATTAAGGCCTGGTTACACATTCGATTTTTTATGCGACTTTGTCGCGCTTTCCAATGCAACTTGTCGCAAGTGTAAACTAGCGGCGATTCGAGTGCAACATTTCCTTTGATTTGCTGCCGCCAAGTTGCATCAGGTTCGGAACATGTTCGCAACCTCTGCGACATAGGGGGACAAATCTCTCCCAAATCGCATTGAAATCGCTGCTAGTTTAAACAAACAGGCGATTTGAAGATACAACTTGCCTGCAATAAAAATTGCACCGAACTGAGTGCGACAAAATTGCACAAAAAATGGACGATTTTAGGCGTTAAAAAACCAATAGTGTTACCAAATGAATAGATAATACACTGGACAAAACAATTGAGGATTGGATAAAACGATAATAACTTAAAATGCTTTACCTAAATTCCATTAACCCTCGTCGGACGTACACGCAAACTTATACTCCACCGTGGTACAAGGGGGAGGGGGGGGGGGGGGTGTAAGGATAAACGAACAACTACTGAAGAGGGCGTGTGCCAACAATAAATGCTCTTAAAAATATATAAAAAGTTGATTATATTTCACCAATTTGATTTCGTGACAGGCAGTCAAGAAATAAAAGTTTCCGTTCCAGTAAAATTTTTAGGGATTTTTGTCATTTTTTGTCTTTTTAGTTCACATTTCTTTGCGTTAATCACGTTTGGTGATTTTTTTTTTTTCTTCCTATTTTAAGACGACAAAGCAAGCTTAAAGCAGTTTTTTGGCCATAATCTTGAAATCACGATATATCGGGGGGCAGTATCCCTTTAAGCGTTAACAAAACCAATAGCGGTTATATAATTATTTATCTACTGGATAGAGATATCCACCTTTTAAACAACTGGGCTCGAAGGATTTCATGTAAGGGTTTCTCCCTTCTCTAGCACTCATACAAATTACATTTCACGTTTCATCTCGCTTCATACGTCAGTGCTACGCGATCATACACCTGTTGTTGTTGTTGTTGTTGTTGTCCCAGGCCACCTCTCCTAAGCTATGGATCTCTCTTACGCGAACACCTTGTTCATTCACCTAAATCATGATCATGAAGATCCAGACACTCATCGGTGCAACTTTTCTTGCAGAGGTAGAATCGAGTTCCACTTTTGCGACCGAGCGCAACAAATTGCATCACGTGATACACCCAAAAAATCTTGTTACGCGCAACTCCTAGGATATATGTAACGGATAACTAGTGTTCAAAGAGACCTTTGTTTTGGGACATCTCTTATTATTCCTCCTAAAATTAGGACTTCATAAATTTATTTTCTAACTTCCTAAGAGATGCTCTATCCAGTGTGACGGCGGATAAATTCGATTATCGATTACTTTTATATCGATTCGCACCGTTTATTAGTGTACCGCAATTGCTACAATATTCTAGACTCAGCAAATAACCATTCGAAGCTATTTTGCTTTCCTTGAAAAAAAAAACAGAAAATATTTTATCAAAAGACATTTGCTGAAGCAAAGGCATGCAAAAATTAGGGGTATGGGTTTTCTAGCGTTTTGTTTGTTTCCCAATGAACACGTCAGCGACAGTTTATGCTGAGCATTTTCTTACTTGGGGCAAGGGAAATGATATTGTAAAATCGCTTAATGAACAATTTCCGAAGCCCTGCGGGAGGCAAAATTCTACACAAATCCAACCAAAATTAGTATTGATGAGAAATAGAATACAAACTGCGGTGATAAACATATTGAACTTATTCATTTTGATAAAACTTTGCTATGATATAAACAATATATTTCGTCATAAGTAGCATGAGGTCAAGCTATTTTGAATAAAAATGCTTGTTTTTCATATTTTTTTTTTTTCCGGTGAAGAAAAACATATAAATCGCTAGCAAAGGCAGCAAAATGTTTAACTGTATCATATTTGACAACTCTAGCAAAAAATATATGCAATTTCCGCATTTATTCAAAATGGTGGCCATCTTGGCGGCCATTTGGGATGGATGACTTTGGTGATGATGATTTTGGATGACGCCACGGACCCCAGCATCGCCATAACCCATAATGTTTACCTTATCCTGTAGAGCACACAACAGGCTATCTATAAGAGGTAGAATACTTTCGAAATATTGTAACACCGCAAAAACTGGAGGGGGTAACAACCCCCATCCCCCTCTTGGTAGCACGGTGGGGGTATGCGTTTGCGTGTAAGTCAGAGGGTTATTGTTCCGCTAGATAATAAAACAAACGCTGTTTTTCAATTTATAACAACTCATGCACGAATTTAACAAGAGTATATTTTTACACACTTAATCTTGTAAACCTCTTATATAAGGCCCGGTTCAGACGCCGAACTTTTCATGAGCCGAACTTAATTCGAATTTGGACCGACCCAAATTAACAAAAGTACGCCTGTTGATTCAGACGCCGAACTTAATTAGCCCAACTTAATTCAGTTTGAAGAGAAACAAATCGAAAGGTCAGCGATTTTCAGGCAAAGATGTCAGAACACGCACCAGTCGTTATAATAATTTATGCATTAGGTTCGGCTCATGAAAAGTTCGGCGTCTGAATCAAAGCCGTTCCAAAGCCGAAATTCCCGGCTGAGCCAGGCGGAAAGAACGGCTGAGCCGTTTCAAATTCAAATAGCCGTTCTTAACTGATTCAGACGCCGAACTTTTCATGTACTTAATTCAAGGTATTAGGTTCGGCTCATGAAAAGTTCGGCGTCTGAACCGGGCCTTATTGATTCAACAGATCTTCGAAACCAGGTCTGCAATTTAATACGATGAAATGATCACTCGATCAATTTTTCCTTGTTAAAACCACCCAGGTACTATCTTTGGACATTACATGACAAAAATCGAAGCTTACTAGGTTTCAAAAACTTTAACGATTTATTCAGTAAATTTCTCGGTTTACCTTAGGTTGAAAGTCAGTGCCCTACAATTTGAATATTCTTGCATAAAATTAATCAATTGTGCGCTTTCGTGAACTTTTTTGCGTCTTTTGAATTGTTTTGACAAAGATCTTGGTTGGTTGATCTTGATCTCTGGGGTTCCGCAAAGTTTCCGTATCTTTTCATTTATTACGAATTTAGACCACCGCAAAAATAATAATAATAAAAAAAAAAACGTCAAATAAAACACAAAAAGGCAACACATGAAGTTTTACTTCGAATTTGCTTTGAAATGAAATTTAAAATACTGAAATACTAATAGCGTTAAATTTCCTAGTTTGAACCACGCGTTGATTCAATTTCAGAAAATAAATGGTGAAATCGATCGTACATTATTAGCTTAAGTCGTAACCGGTTTCGTTAGAAATTAAGCACCGTTCTTTAATTTAATATTGACACACTAAAACTTACCCGTATTGATTCAACTGAGCTGCTAAACTAGCACTGAAATTTAATACTCAAATGATGAATTTAGCTGGGTTTTCGTCGCTAAAATCACCTGTTTCTTCGGACAAAAGATGGGAACGATCACAGCTTACTGGCTTTCAAAACATTAAGCGCTCTACTAAATTAACTTCTTGGTTCACCAATGCACTGCAACGAACTAATGAAAAAATTTACATAATATTGTAATAATATTGTACTTAATTTCCAGTAGAATCTATATGTTCAGTATTGCATAATCGAGCTAGAATATAGCTCCAAAATACCGCCAAATGGTCAATGGTGTCTTTCGAAATTGTAAGTTTGGGAAACCTGATCACTATATCTGATCGATAGAGTGATTTTACTTCATCTGTGAAATAGTTAGTAGAATAATACGCACTATTAGACTATAATTCCATTGTTTCCTTTTGTTTAATTTGGACTATCACACACTAATTGTTAGCTACTGTTTCACAGATGAAGTAAAATCACTCTACTATCTGCAAAGTCATTTCAATTGCTTTCATTTGAGGCTTCTTATAGGAAAACTTGGTTTATCATAACTAAACGTTTTGCTTTTATGTTGAATAAGAGACGGTCGTTGTGTTTCAATTGTTTTCAATTTGTATTACTAAAAAGCGAGTCTCGAAGTGCATAGTTTTCGCTCTCCAGGCAGATCAATTTGGAAACGCGATGCGATCGATCACAATTAAATCATCGCTAACCAATAGCGTATCTACATGCAATGACCATATTCAATATCTAGTCATGTTTTGTTCTTTCTGTGATTCATTGTGCTCGGAGTTTATTGATCGCCCATCTTGGCTTCAAGCACATCTATTTCTGGCTGGATTATATCGTTGTACCCAAACCGTGGTAAGTCGACAAAACAGCCTTGAATTATGTTTGCAGCCTTTTTGAACTCTTTATTTAATTGGTGGGGTTATGCGGTTTGCTTTGTATGAGTTTTAAGAAGATGACGTTACCAATTTGCTCTTCATTGCTACTGATTGATCTAATAGGCAATTAAAAAAATATTCGCGGCTTATATTTTGTCTCTTAAATATGTTTATCTGGGGACTCTGCTGCTGGGGCATTTAGATGGAAGTGCTGTTTTCACTAGTTAAAATAAAAACCAAGGCTTGCTTGAGCAGGAATTCTTAGTTGAGTAAATTTGAAACTAAACTGCAAGAGACATACCCGTACTGGTAACGTGGTGTTCATAACAAAGGAAAAAATGAGAAACTAAAAGGTTGAGAAGAAATCCAGTTGATACTTTATTGTATCATTTCTAGCCTTCCGGGAGTCTGATACTTAAATATACAATTAACAACGGGAGATGATTTAACCACCCGTCTATTTTTAAGACAATCGATCGTTTTTTAAGATCGATCGTTCAAAGAACTTTAATTTCAATAAAAGCGGTTAAGCGTTCTTGTATTTTTTTTTTTTAGGTTCGAATTCGATGGTCTAGGTTTGAGTTTTAGATGTAGGGATTTATTTTTTTTTAAATTATTTCCAGTATTTTTAAGCGTTTTCTGCATTCATAGGCTGAAATTCGGAAACTTAATGTTTTTGACCACATAGTCTCCTTACCTTATAGATACGAATCTACATATCGCCTTTTATTAAAGTATTGCATGGCAAGTATATTCAATACGTAGAAATATGTTGCTCATTCGGCAGTCTTTTGCTTTCTATTTCCGTGGAAAATTGATGGCTGTGATATAGTAACTCTGGTGTTATTAACGTGTAGCTTTAACATATTAATAAACACTTGTTTTTTCTACTTTATTTTGAAGGTTTCAGTAGGCGAGGGGTTTCAAACTGTTTGTTTCGTATTATGACTTTAAAAACAACTCAAAATCCTGCTCCTACCGATCATAGATTGGTTTTGTGTTTATCATAAATAACTTTCAAATGAACTATTAGGAGTATATCTATATATCGGTAAATGCGCGTGCTTCAAAGAAGAAAGTTAAACACAAGATCATTTTTACGGTAATGCCATTTTCTCAATTTTTTCGCCAAATTGCATGCCGTTCTAAACACAATCGTTATAATCAATTATTGATTGGTCCATATAGAAAAATTTAGATCGGTTACGGAACAAACCGGAATGGCCCCTTTCACCTTTTCATCCGCAAAATAGAATAATGCTCCTCGAACAAAAAATATAGATCTGTACGGTATTTTTGCCATGTAGTCCAGTCACAAAATAATACCGTTTTGTTCTGATATTGAAAATGCAAAAGTAGAAACAATTTACACAGCAATGCAGCTGCAATTAACTTGTGATAAGCCTTTAGTGAACAACATAATTAAGATACGCTATGTGTGGAGGTGGTTTCCGTAGCATATTGGGTTGCTGGCTCTACGCATAACCCTAACCTGGAAGACCACAGGGAGTTGTTTCGTCTGGGACCTTCCACACAGACCAATCCGGCATGGTTAGACCTGCCAGGAGCGTAAGGCACCCACCGGTATAGCTCTTGGGGGTCATAGGGTCGCAAAAGCCTCCCCACCATGACAAAGCACAACGGCCCTATACTCCTCATGGAACAACGAGGAATGATGATGACGATGATGTGTGAGGGCGCGGACCCAGTGTTTAGCTCGTCACACTCCTTGTCTCTCCATCATGTCGTTTACGTAGACAAGAATCTTTGCTCTACCCTGCCTCTCTCAACCCAAAGGAAAGTACTCTTGCGATGGATTAGCATCCAATCTAAGTTAAGTCTTCAACAGAAATATATCCTCTTTACGATAATGCTGTTGTTGTGATGTCAAATTTTAACTTGGTAATGAATGAGAAAGATGTTTGTTTGTCCCAAACGAGATGTGATGTCCCACACCCGTTGCATGATTAACATTTCATCTTTCTCCGTAATGTTTTGTTGAAATATAGATTATTTTCTATTGCAGTATATCAGTCAGTAAATATGAAGTATTCATGTGTTTTTCTGATGTTTCTCCTACTCTCCTTGGCTGTTGCGTCTGCTTCAGGTATATTAAATGTGTTGCCGTTTTAGTGATAGGTATTTAGGGTTGATGCTACAACTTTGAAGTCTTTGTTTCCTTGTTCCAAGCAATAAAATCGGCAACTACTCAATCCTTAGTCCGAGGAGGCCATTCTCCTTTGGAGAGGACTCTGGACAACGCCCTGGCCAAGCAACTTTGGTGCATTTTACTCTGTTGCTAATTAAAATTTACTTCATCTTTTACATTTAGGTCCTCCTGCGAAACGACTGGAAACGAATGACATAATAGGGGATCAAAGACGAGGTAAGTAAAAAAGAATTGTTCTCACTTTTTCACAATGAAAGGAAATGAATTTGAAATCAAATTTAGAACGTTTTGAATTAAGACAGCACGTTTTACCTTTTAAGAAGTAAGAAATTAAAATCAACATCGTCTGTAAGTACATATATCGTATTAATTACATCACGCATCCCATTGTCATATCATATCAAATCGTATCACAACTTACCATGATTATTATGATCAGATCACATCATACCACCTCACCTCACCTCACATACCATGGTCATCATATCATAACATTTCATATGACATAACATCCCATGGTATCATATCATATAATAGCACATCACATCCCATCACATGAAGTCCCATCCCAACACATCAAATGAAATCAAATCACAGCACAACACATCACATCACATCACATCACATCACATCTCATCTCATCTCATCTCATCTCATCTCATCTCATCTCATCTCATCTCATCTTATATCATCTCATCTCATCTCATCTCATCTCATCTCATCTCATCTCATCTCATCTCATCTCATCTCATCTCATCTCATCTCATCTCATCTCATCTCATCTCATCTCATCTCATCTCATCTTATATCATCTCATCTCATATCATCACATCTCATATTATCACATCACATAACATCCCATCACCTCACATCACATCCCATCACATCCCATCACATCACATCACATCACATCCCATCACATCACATCACATCACATCACATCACATCACATCACATCACATCACATCCCATCACATCCTATCACATCACATCACATCCCATCACATCACATCACATCACATCACATCACATCACATCACATCACATCACATCACATCTCATTAATCCCAATAGGTTTCTATAGCTAAAGTGGAAGCAATATTTCAGTTTTGGAACTTATACTTTTTAATAGTTTATCTGACTTTTCTGCAAACAATTTATTTTGTCTTTTCAGGTCCTGCAAACAATTCTTTTTTTCAATATATCTCACCCCCTCCCCCCTCCAGAAAAATAATGGTCTGTCTCTTAGGGAGAACAGCGTCTTAATACAAGCCAATCCGTCTTCTGGTCTTGTTCCATAAGCTCCATCTCTTTTATACGACAACGAACTCGAAACACTTCAGCAGCGATGATATTTACAATGATTACTTTTCCTTTTTAAATGGTTTACTAAACGAGGTCCATTGTAAATACAGAACTTTATGAAATTACGTTTATCCCATTACAAGTTAGGTGGCTCCGGTGTAAAACTGAAGAAATTTCGATTTAATTATATTCTTAGTGGTTAAAGGAATCGTATACAGTCGAACTTCTCTGCAACGGCCACCTTCGGACAGACCTTTCTGGCCGTTGTGGAGAGGTGGCCGTTATGAGAAGGTCATCAATTAGAGGATTTGAGTGAGTTAATAAGAAGGCGGGACAAAAAACATCGCCGTGTGTGTGTTTAAGTGTAAGTGTGTGTGTGTGAGTGTAAGTGTGTGTGTGTGTGTGAGTGTCGGTTTAAGTCCTATCCCGTTTTGCCTTTAACTTATCATGTGTTTTGCTTTTTCTTCAGCGCTACTTGTTAATCAACATCACCATGGGAAAGGTAAGCGAATGAAAATGATTTGATTTCACAATGCCTCGGTGTTATCGTTACATGGCTTAATATCGTTACATGGCTATATCGTACTCCAACCTCTTCGCTTTATTCACCTCACGGATCATCTGGCAGTACCTGGTGCTCTGTAACGTCCACTATTGCAGCCTTCGCGCTTTCCTTATGGTGGACGAACAGACATTGATTCCGTGTTTGGTGAGCTTCTTTTCGATCTGGCCGCTTGTTGATTCGTCACTATTGCGCATCGGCCTCTCAATGAAAGCTTTTGCATCTGCAGAAAGCTTTGATGGCCGCCCCGAACGCTTTAAAATTGTCACGGTATCAGTAAGTTAGAGCTTCTTGATAATTTGCATCACACTAGGGAAACTAGAGAGTAAAACCTCTTTTTGCAACAACCGAAATATCTCAATTGGACGAAGACTTTGCTTATGAAGAAGCTCGATTCGTGTTCGCGTATAATCGGTAACCTTTGGAATATTGATTTAAGCGATTAATGATCTTGCCTGTAGCGCTGTACTGAAATAAGGGGGGAAATCTTAATGTGAACAAAAACATTTGGTTTCATTGGTTGTTGCTTTGCTACAAAATCAACATTGAATGGATCCAAACAAGAAGTCACCCAAACGCAAAGCCGTGACTTATGCCGTGACTTCTTCAGGCGAATTCAAGTTTCAATTTCCACAAGCCTGTATTTAAACAGGCGAGTTTTACTTTCTTTAAGCTCCCTTTCCTGGAAGACAAGGTGACATACTCTACACATGTACACAATTATCGCGAGTCCACAGTAAGTTCGAAAGTTTATAAGTTCGCAAGTCCAAAGTTCGCGTGTTTATAAAAAAGGTCAGCTCATGTTTAACTCTCGGATACGGCTATTTTAATTAACGTTGTCGGATGAAATTAAAGTTCAAAAGCCAAGATCGCAAGCCAGTATGGGTAGCTGTAAATAACTATCCTAGATTCCGGTTGTCAGTGCAGTACTAAAGACGTTTGCCTCCATTTTTTAAAGGAGGGAAACAGAAACCGATACGAATCATATTGTCTTTGAAGCCTTCCTTTATCTGACAGTGTGGGGAGATAAAAGCATTAGGGAGCTTAGGCAGCTACGACGGCGGAGGCAGCGAGAACGGCACAAAACAATAGGTTCAATTTGCAAAAACACATGGCTGCGGTCACATCTGGGCTACTAACTATAGTTAAGACGGGGATAACTATACTTAGCTATTTCAGTAATGTGACCGCTTCTCTGTTCGCTCTAACTATAGTTAGGAAATTGACGCCTCGGTGATCCAAAACAATACAGACTAACTATAGTTATACCCAAGCAGGAAAATGGGTTAGTCTTAAGTTTACAAACAAACAACCAATCAGAATGTGACAATTCTTTTCGCACGTGCGAGATAAGCATATATAAATATGCAAAATAAAAACCAAGCGTGAAGCGAGGGGGAAACCAAAAACAACAAACAAAAAATTTACATACAATTTTCAATTTTCTAACTATAGTTAGAAAGAACAGAGGAGCGGTCACATTACCGAAATAGCTAACTATAGTTATCCCCGTCTTAACTATAGTTAGTAGCTCAGATGTGACCGCAGCCACTGTCTTGCGGTCTTGACTTGTAGGCTTAAAGCTTTCATCCGACAACGTTAATTGAAATAGCTGTATACACGCAAACTTATATCTCCAACGTGGTACACTGATGGGGGGAGGTTGTTGCAATAACCTCCCCCCCCCCCCCCCCCTGGGTTTTTGTGATGTTGCAATATTTAGGAACTATTTTACGTCTAATAGATAGCCTGCGATGTGCACTACAAGATAAGGTACATATTAGGGGTTGTGGTGCTGCTGAGGGTCCGTGACGTCATCCAAAATGGCCGCCAAGATGGCCGCCATCTTGGATTTTACTAAAAATTCAAATTAATCGGAAAAATGCGGAAATTGCAAAAAGTTTTTACTAAAGTTGCAGAATAGCATACAATTAATTTGATGCTTTGGTAGCATTTGGTAGCATTTGTTATGTTCCTTTTTTTCACCGAAAAAAGGTGTAAAACACACTCATTTTTTATGCAAAAATGGCTTGACCTCATGCTGCTTAAGACGTAATATCTCGTTACCATAGCAACCTAAACTTTATCAAAATGTGACTCAAGGACAAAGGAACAGCTACTGAAGACGGCATGTGCCAATCATAAGTGGTCTTGAAAATATCGGAGGACCCCTTCCCTTCGTACGTGCGAGGGTTAAGTTTCGCTTAGCGCCCACGAACTTTCGCCAAGGCGAAACGAAATTTCGTTTAGCGCGGGCGAATTATCGTTTAGCCGAAACGAATTTTCGTTTGTATGAGGCGAATTTTCATCTAGCCGAAACATTTAAAGTTCGCGGAGATATTTACCGCGAAATTTCGTCTCAGCTTTTCGCTCAGCTCGCAAAATTTCGCCGAAACTTGATCAATAGATGTCCGAAATGTCGCCGATGTTTCGTCTGAAGCGAAATTTCGCAATTTTCCGCAATGTTTTTCGTAATTCGCCGAAATTCGGCGAATTTCGTTTGCACTACTTTTAACCGGCACTGTATATAGCACAATTTTGGGTTTAACCCAAAATGTTGGTTATACCCTGCTTGTTGGTGGAAGAAATGAAGTTTGGGATTAAACACAGAGCTTTACAACATGAATTTGAAGCACTCAATAACGCTTACTCCATTTGCTTGTATTTTTACGTTTAGTTTATTCAGAGAAGGAGAAGGAGAAGGAGAAGGAGAAGGGGAAGCCGAAGAAGCCAAGAAGATCCAGACTAACCTAGATGGTAATCAAATAAATGAACTTGTCTTTTCAGTATTTTTATTTTTGTGTAAAATAATGGTTCGTTCGATTCAACGTTAATTCCGGAATATAAATATGCATATTAGTCACACAAAATCGCGTTGATTTTTCGGGGTATTTCAACACAGCAGAACACACAATATTATAAAGATTTTACACTGTATGAGAAGACTGTTGATTTTGAATTCCCTTCTCATAGTCCGGTTGTAATTCCCACTCGCCTCGCTATCTATAAAGTTGCCCTGACGGTGGTCTGGCATGGGTCGTTTGCGCAGACTCTTTGCTCACCAATCACCAACAAATAGTTGGGATAAAAGGGCGAATGCAAGCTACAATTTATAATGTTTTAGCTGCACGCTGTAAAAAGCGCTTCATTAAGCTGTAGAAATTAGAGCATGTTCGGTACACAAAACCGGAGACGAAGTGAAACGTCTTTGGTTGTTCAAAACAAAGAGGATAAGTTTCATTATCATTGTTTCAATTCGCAACTCATTCATTACAGCTTAGGCTAAATTTATCATAAGAGACATACGCGCGCGCATTCTTGATAAAAACACTTGTTGCTGCAAATAACCACAACATAGAGATCATTATTTGGGGATATGAAGCTAATAGATATCCGCTGCTTTTAAAATCTATATATTCCTCAGATAAAACTGATGGCGAAAAGAAACATCAAAATTGGAGAAGTTTTTTGCTACCTAACAACAGGCAAATCACTACCAGCGCCAAATCGTGAGCACTGTGAATGGGATGCTACTTTTTACAAATTGAATGAAATGCTACGTTATTAATATTGATCCGCGATTCCCTGTAGTGCTATTTACTATGCTGTACAAGATGGTTCTAACTTTCGAGTCTCTGTATGAAATCCTAATTTTAAGTGTGACTATTCAAATGAATTAAAAGCTATTGAGCAGTACTTTCTTGTGGTACAGTTTATTATGCTGTACAAGATGGTTCTAACTTTTGACTCTCTGTGTGAAACCCTAAATTAAAGTGTGACCATTCAAATAAATTGAAAGCTTTTGAGAACTACTTTGATGTGGTACTGTTTATTACGCTATACAAGGTGGTTTTAACTTTTGAGTCTGAATGAATTCCTTAAGTGTGGTCATTTAAATGGAATCTACCGAGCAGTGATTTCATGTGGTACTGTTCATTATGCTGAACAAAGTGGTTCTAACTTTTGAGTCTATGGGTGAAATCCTAAAGAGTAGATATATAGATAGATAGATAGATAGATAGATAGATAGATAATTTCTAATATTAATCTAAGATCTAATAATTGATACTGATCCAATTATCTAGTAATTGCATGGATTACAATAACTACAAATTTGAGAAAAAATGGTAAAATTGTATTGTTTTGATGAACAGAGAGTACAACCCTTGAAACCATCGTCCATCAGCAAAGTATGTCGCATTTTCGAATCTTGTTTTTCTTTAGAAATGCCCCATTGTCATACGCGTGATTTGATTGGTTGCACGCATTTAAGCGTGAATTTCATGTTACACGAAATTCAGAACAGAAGGTACTCACGGCGCGCACAGCATTTTGGGTGAGGGTGGGTCTTTAAAAGTATTTAACGTTTTTGCTGATCTATCACATCTATCAGCTGTATATAATTTTCCCCATTTTTTTTTTATTTGGGCCTGGACAGCATAGAGAGTGCTTGCCATATGTTGCTGTGTTGTGCCTAGGAAATGAAATGAAATGTACCACTTGGTAGTAATACCCGCACTATCCCTGAGCTTTGATGTGACGATCGATAGACTGGTAATGTCCGGTGTGGTAAATTTGGTTGTCGTCTGCATACATTAATAATGTGCCCCCTTTCCCCCCAGGACTCAGGAATTAACTTAAATTTCCATGTACATTTTCTTTTGCGAGACACCATTGTGACATTTTGGGACTCCCTGTTCCTCGGAACACGTGATGTGGCACTCGTGATATGATTCGGGTAACAAGCTTGTTCCAAGGTACGGAACCTGATATGCTGTGCAGGTCATTGTGTAATATATTTTCGTCTGTATTCTTACAGTCATCTTTAGCTTGTACACCGCGCTGACGAGCTCCAATAAGAGCGAAACAGCTGTCCGCTGTTGCTACCCTACTTTATCCGTTTATGTTGTATTGGTGTCTCGCAAAATTAATTGTTTTACGTAGTTAGATCAGCCTTGCAGTTTATTGTTACGTTTATTCATATGACATCTTCAAGTGGTATGACCTACCCCAGACAGTTCTGACGTACTATAAACCATCCAGGTTTCATAGCTATAGCTTTAATATTGTTGAAGTTACGGAGCCCCCTTCCCCACCCCATTGCTTGAAGACTAACAAAACGGATCTGCCAGTCCCTCGCTTAGTTTTGTCTAGTCAAAATTATGGACTAAAAACAGGAGATATGTTTAACTACAGCCTTGCATTTCTCTTAAATATTAGCAAAAACACGAAGCTTATGCCATCCTCGCGTTTCTCTTTTTCAGTTATACGATGGGTGGTGGAAGTACTAGTTAAACCTAAGGACGAAGTAAGCGAAATCCTGGTTTGTTTTTCGTTTCGACATTTTTTTTTTTACTTCATTTCATTTAATGGGTCCAGTATTACACACATCGATATAATATAATTAGATCAGAACGATATATGCTTACTAAGCCCAGAAGTAACAGCTAAAAACCTTCGAAAAACCGCTCGCCATTACTCAGCTCACAACACTGAAGCCTGCAATAACTCTAGAAAGCGGTCTTACATGTGAGTATCTTCTTGGATGTTTGCACTCAGGCCCTTTCCACACAATGCAGCAGTCTGTAAAGAATACTATTACAAAAAAAAAATAAAAATAAAAATGATATAATATGTTTTGGAAGTGCCGCCGTAATTTATATTGTGTGACTTTAATTTATTTTATATATTTTATAGGTACAGCCTACTGCCATTGGCTTGGATCAGTTTGATTACGAGTGAGCAATAACAGCTCAATTTTTATCAAAATGGCTGTTTTACCGCAACAGTTTATCAGAGTAAGAAATAAATGTAGTGTTAAAACGCGAAGGTGCTATCAAATGTAAAGCATTTAAAATAAAGTGATAAAAGAGTTACAATCAGCATTAATTTCGTTGTGGTTTCTTTTAGGAAAGTACTTTTAATAGGTTAGCTTTTAAGGAAGTGGTCATAACAAGTATACTCGAAGGGGACCCGCCTTACATATGGATGGGGGGGGGGGGGGGGCTGTGTAAGACACCACCTACCTGATGAGCCTAATTATGGACAAAATTTATCTGATCGAGATGAGACTTAAATATTCTCTGTACATGAAGCCTACAATACAATACAATACAATACAATACAATACAATACAATACAATACAATACAATACAATACAATACAATACAATACAATACAATATGCAATACAACACTTTATTTAACGTGGGAGGTAAAGTACACCTAACTGTAAAGCTAATTTACAGGTAATCCACAACATAAGATAAAACTAAGATCAAACAGCAATAAAAATGTTAAAATATATTATATAAATTCATGATTACAATATAGATTTAAAATTTATATAACTACTACGAGCTGTCAAAGTGAAACTAGCGAATTTGATTAATGTTATTGCTAGAAAAACGGAACAGGAAGGTTTCATTCTTTTTTCTTAGTTTCTACTCCTGATAGAGTGGGGGCTATACCAACAAGACAGCATTTTTATTGGTGGGGGAGGTCGGGGGGTACATAAATAGACCACCAGTCTTTTCGCAAAATGGTGGGTCCTGTCTGAGTACTATAGTTTAGACCATTTCCCTTAAAGACGTTAGAGCCATGAATATATGTTCAATTTCATAACTTTTCTATACCTGTTCTAATGGCTATGAATATATTTGAGACAGCGCAGGCGCGTGCAGACGTCCTATTTAACCCTCGGGCGTACAAGGGGGAGGGTGGTTGCCACCCCCCCCCCCCTGAGGTTTTTCTCCGATATTTTCGTAGCTATTCGTTTATCCTTGAGACACAATTTAGTAAAGTTGCTATGGTAACGAGATGTGACGTCATAGGTAACATGAGGTCAACCCATTTTTGAAAAAAAAGTGTTTTTCACCTTTTTGTCAGTGAGAAAAACATATAAAATGCTACCAAAAACATCAAAATGTTTAATTGTATGTTATTTTGCAACTCTAGCAAACAATGTTTGCAATTTCCGCATTTTCCCGATAAATTTGAATTTTTAGCAAAATCCAAGATGGCGGCCATCTTAACGGTCATTTTGGATGACGTCACGGATCCCCAGCAGCACCACAACCCATAATATTAACCTTTTCTTCTAGAGCACATCACGGGCTATCTATTAGATGTTAAATATTTCCGAAAAATTTCAACATCGCAAAAACCCAAAATGGGATGGGTGGGGTAGCAAGACCCACCTTGTTCCACGGTGGGGGTATCAAAACTCAAAGGGGGTGGGTGGGAGTAGGAGCGAGTGCATATGGGGCCCTCTCCTCTCCCCCAAATGTTACGTTCCCATATTGCTTTTTTTTACTCTGGGATCTTGAACATCAATATTGAAGGGAAAAGAAGGGAAGAAAGCGGACACCGTTCCAACAAATGTGACCGATATTGCAATACAAGACATAGTAACTTGGAACACTTCAAGAAAAGTACAGATTTGTCAGTTCAGAAATAAAGTGTACATGGGGCCCTCTCCTCTCCCCCAAATGTTACGTTCGCATATTGCTTTTTTTTTTACTCTAGGATCTTGAACATCAACATTGTATCTCCAAACTACTGCTTCCGTTTTAACTCTATAAAGTCTTTTTATCCAATTTAATTCTATATTTGGCAATATAATATGGTATTTAAATAAGCGACATTTCGAAATTTCGGAGCAGGTCATTCTCCCTTTAACAGCTGGGAATATCAAACAGGTTTTGCGCATGCCAAGTAGATGATGATATTCTGTTGGTATCACATCAGTTAAAGGTTTTGTTCCGTCCATAATATTTGCATTACACGTCATTATTAGTATCTTTATACTTTTTTCCATGCTATTGATAAGATTCAGTGGACAGGCTACCAGTCACCGACTGGTGCGTGGAAAGTCATGCATTCCACTCCCGAAGGGAAGTACCCATGCTCTAAAAACTGGTCATGTGTTCACTGTTCACAACCACGGCACGAAATGCTCAAACCTAAAAACAATGTATTTGATGACATCGGACTAAGTCATATACAACTGACTCGTTTGAGCAAATATATATGGGTTTTCAAATGCTTCAAACTGGTAGAAATTGTGCGGCCTGTCAACTCTTGCTATTTCCTATTGTGTCATTTTCTTTGTCAATCTTATCTCTGACCTTAATTTTTATTTTTAGCTCCGTAGTCATGCTTTTATTTATATCATTACAGCTGTATGCTGATCCCCAATTTTCTTTCTTTTAATTCAAATTTGAAATCCCTAAACTCAATATCGATAGAAGAGGGGCTTGAGTTAAGATCATCACGAAATAATAAATCAAAGGGGACAGACTTCAAATAATTGTGGCTTCTAAACATATCAGAATTTCGTAACTGTTCATCAGTGGGATGCTTAAATGTGTGCAATTCCACAATTGGTTTCGGCTCCATCAAATCCTATACCAATTGCAGAACATTTTAGGAGGAGCCACCCACAGTGTGAGCACAGTTACTGACAAGACATAATTCTGGATTGCTAGTTTCATCTCCCGTAGTGTAGTGTCATACTTCTCAATGATAGCACCGTGGCGTTTGAAGAATTTAGTAAACGATTTACGAAGGAGCGTAGATTTGAACCCTTGGTGAAGGAGACGTGATGAAAGTCGACGAAGTCTATATACAGGCAAATGATCTACAAACTCAATCGCTAGGCTGCCACTAGTACCAGAGTTCGAAACGTTTAACCGCGGCTTCCATTCAGCATTCATATGATGCAAGTTTCACTACTTCTTTCCGTCTCCCAGCTGCAAACTTTTCTTGGTAATTCCGCTGACCAGTGCAAAAGGTTTGCGCGTGTACATTGCCAGTTTCAAATGCGATTTCCATGGAGACGGCGTTAGAGTGAGGTCAGGGTAGGGTGTTGGACGTAGATGATGAGGGAGTGGGGTATTTTTGAGTAGGTAATGGTCACCTGTCTTACCCATAAGGATGGCATTGGAGGGAGTGGTGGGTGGGGAGTTGGACACAGGGCATGGGGTATTGATGAATAGTAATGATCACCTGTCTTACCGATGGGGATGGCATTGGAGGGAGGAGAGGGTGAGGAGTTGGACACAGGGCATGGGGTATTGGTGAATATGCAATGGTCACCTGCCTAATGGTAGGGTGGGGTGTTGGACGTAGATGATGAGGGAAGGTCGGTGGAGTCGGTGGTCGGAGGGTCGGATGAGCAAAACGCCTAGGCGATGAGATGGTCCGAAGGGCATCGATAGTCCTGTGACCCTATTTGGGCAGTGTAAATGTGTCGAATGCGTTGTGAATGTGTCGTTTGTTTGCAATTTGTCGGAAATACGACGAATCAATATTCCACTATTTATTTAAAGTTGAAATAGAGACGAACGTTGTGTTTTAATGTCTTGTTTTAAGTTGTATCAATTACCAGTTGTGTAGTTTGTATTCACCAGGCAGGAATTCGGAAACTCGATGCCATCGATCACATGAAGTCATCGCTAGCCAATAGCGTATCCACTTGGTATGACCTTATTCAATATCTAGTCATGTTTTGTTCTATTTGCGATAATTTGTGGACTTAGCCTTTAGCACTTCTTTTTTTTGGCAGGATTATTTTCTTGTATCCAAGGTGTGGTAAGTTGACGAATGATCTCATGTTCGTAGCCTTTTTAACTCTTAAATTGGTGGGTGGGGTTGTACTATTTTCAAATTGGTGTTTTAGCTATCGTTGTTTCTTTTTGATCGAGCTAAAAGGATATTTTCATTAGATATTGTGCCTTGCGTTTGCTTCTGATATGTTTCCGGTTTTCAAGATCTTTGTTATCTGCAGTCGAGACCCCTGACTTAACCAACTTAAGATTTATCGGGCCACTCTAAAATCAACAAAATAATACAACGAAGGACAATTGTTCTTTTGTTATAACGTTTCGTTCAATTTTCTTCAAATACTTAAGGAGTCTATAGTTGTGGCATTCAGACGAGAGATTTTTACTAAAAGGCATTGCTATCTCGATAAGAACTGAACAAACTATTTTCAAGTTTTAAGTTCAATAACTTTGAACCCATAAGCAACATATCCTCATTGCTAACGTGTCAAAGGAACCTTCAACGTATCTCTCCGATCCTGTCCTTGACTGCGGGGAATCTGATACTAAAATAAAAACAGTTACTTATAGATAAACGTTTTAACCACCCGTTCATTTTAAGACAATGGATGGTTTCCATTGTGCTTTGAATCTATTCGAAGAGAAATGGTTAAATGAACATTGGATTAAACGTTCTTTCAATTTGTTTATTTTGGGTTAAATTCGGTGCCAGAAGTACAACTCAGTTTCTACTGACTCATTGCCGTTATCTCCGCGTAAACAAACTTAATGCTTTCGTCTCAAGCCGTAGTTTCTACACTTATAGTGTAGCCGGAATTCGGAAACGACCGATCAATTCAACGTTAAGTAATAGAAAACCTACACTGATAGCCTCATTCACTGCGTAATGATGTTTATTGTTTTCTCTTTTCAGAGACGACACATCGTGATTAGAGTCTTGGATTTCGTTTTATTCACTTTATTTTCGTCAGGATAACTTTTTTCAATGGTGCTAGGTGGCGACTTGACAAGACTTGAAGTCTTTATTCGATCTCACAGATTGACCCGAACAGAAACATATAACATATTTTTCTCTAGTATTATTTTGTTTATAATGTATTTGTTCTTTCAGTACATCAGCCATTGAAGATGAATTTTTCAAGTGTTTTTCTGGCTTCTTTCCTGCTCCTCTTGACTGTGGTATCTGCTTCAGGTATATCGAGTTTCTTGCCGTTTTGGTAGCAATTTAAAAATATAGGGTTTATGCAACAAGTTATCCTTGAAATCTTTGGTTTTCTTTTTTCGATCGTATACTCAGTCCCAACTCAAAGTAAACCAAAGTATTAGCGACGGATTAAGCACTTATGTACGGCATCCCCGGGGTGAAGTCCTTAAAATTCTGCAAGCATTTGTGCGATGATATCAACAGACCTCTCATACTGTTGGTGTAAGGGAATCGATAGATTGTGCAGAGGATCTAGTCTGTATAACTGGGAATTGGGGATGTGCCGCAGATTAAGGAAAGCGCATGTCAAGGTCAAGAAATAACTGAAATTAGAGAGCAGCAGAGCACAGCATATTTTTTTCGATGCTTTAAGTGCCCATTAAGAACTCGAGGAATCCCGCGAAAGAAATAATCTCTCGAACGAATCCCGAGGGTAGAAAAAGTAAAAACAATATGGCAATTGCTGATCGGAAAAAGAATGGAAACCAATCGACCAATCAATGGCGTGCTTGAAATGGACAAGGAATTTTTTCTTCCCATCGTTCCCCGCGCTCCCATTTTATATTTTACTTTTCTTTACTGATAGGAGCCTGTGCGGAGGACCGGAGAGAGCTAGTGCGGCTATATTTAGGACAAACTACATTTAATTTCTGGAGTTGATGGTTAATTGAGAGTTGAAGGTTGCACGGAAATAACAATATCTATCGTTTATCAATTGTCATTTCAATAACATTGATTCGTTAGTGTATCAATTGATATGAATGTCAGATTACCCAGAAATTTATCTGAGTATGGTGTATAAGTAAATAACGAAACCAACTTTAAAGGATCGATTTTAGAATCAACACGCTTACGTTTTTTTATTAGGCATTGATCCTGTCATATTCTTTGTTTCAGATGTTAAACCTTCGTCCATTCTCGACAATGCGTCAACGCCTCGAGGTAGTCTCTACATATTATATACTTTGTAAGATACAGGATTTCTATATTGTAGACCAAGACAAATATCAGTGGAAAAAAATCCCGATGGCTTTACATTTCCTCAAACAGTCAAATGTAGAAACAAAACTAGAAAGTTTTATATTTCATGCAAATACTTAAATTTTGTCTTAAAAACTTTTAAAACATATATTTTTTCCGTGCACTCTTTGCCCTAAGTATTCAAATGCTATGGATCGCATTCTACAACTGATATCATTTTTGTCGCACACACTTGAACTCTTCTCTTTGATAATCTCTTCTAAATCATTTTTGAAACCGATTGAGTGTCAGAACATCTGATGAGAGCCATTTGCAAACTGATATAATTGCGGCAGAAAGCCTACCAGAGAGTCGCAATTTATAGTCGTAACTCGAGTTATTTTTCAAACTCACTAATAATTTGTCAAGTTTAAACAAAGAAAATCATAAGGGTAACGTTGGTTTGGAAATTCGATCTCAATTAGTATAGATTTTGGCGATTTTGTTTCTTCATTTTCTCTGCATTTATGATTAATAATGGTAATAGGACTGAGTGGAGTCCAATTCGGTCTGTAATCATACGAGTGATTAACAAAATCGGACGATCGCGAAGCGGGAGTCCGATTTGTTTAATCACCAGTATGATTACAGACAGAATTGGACGGCACGAAGTTCTGTTACCAATTAATCATAACTATAACAAAATTTGAGGATAAAACGTTAAATGGTTACACGTTTTGATGATTAAAAACATAACAATAAAGCGTGTTTTTGACCGAGATGCGCGCATGGAAACTGAGGATAGCGCGCGCAAATGACGCATACTGTCCAATTACATCGTCAATTACAAGCAAGAAGCGTAAACTGTCCTATTAATGCTATAATCGGGCCTGCTGATAACCAATCAGATTCGAGAATTTTGTTATAGTTTTGATTAGTTTGAGAAGCACTCCGGAGAGTGTTTCATCAGATATCCAAACACGTCGAAGTCGGTTAAAAGATCTCGGCTGCGCCCCGTTTTTTCAACCCACTTTTCGGTGTTTGGAAATCCTGATAAAACACTCTTCTTCGTGTTTGATATATCACTCCCCCCCCCCCCCCCGGCCCCTTTGTTTTTCAACCCACTTCTCGGTGTTTGGATATCCTGATGAAGCAGTCTTCTTCGTGTTTGATATATTACTACCCCCTTGTTTTTCAACCCACTTCTCGCTGTTTTGAAATCCTGATAAAACACTCTTCTTCGTGTTTTATTTATTACTCGCTCCCCTTGTTTTTCAACCCACTTCTCGGTGTTTGGATATCCTGATGAAACACTCTTCTTCGTGTTTTATATATTGCTCCCCTCCCCGCTTATTTTTCAACCCACTTCTCGGTGTTTGGAACTCCTGATGAAGCACTCTTCCTCGTGTTTCATATATTACATACTATTATTTATTTCAGGCTTAATCAATCAACAATTGGCGAGCACTGGGATGGGTAAGCGAGTGAGAATTAACTGTTTTAGAAACGCTTCGGAATCATCCTGATACATATAGTTAGTCAATAGAGCAATTAGTGTCAATTAAGTGTCGTAAAACCAAAACCAACACCCGACCAAAGTAATTACTCTGACCAATCACAGCAGTCGTAAACAACCCAATGAACCAATCAGAGCTCAAAACAATTGCATGTCGGCGGCGCCAAGCGCGGGAAAACGCGTGCCAGCAAGTCACGGTTGGTTTTGGTTTTACTTCTGATTAGTCGAGAAAGTGGCGCGAGATTTTTTAACCAATCACAAAGCGTAGCAATGCAAAACCAAAGCAACTGTGTAATTACTTTTCACGCTCAACTGAAAACTGCTCTATAAACATGGATATCTATAAATAACTGAACATTTGTGCTTTTTACTGATTGTATCTATCAATCGGCAGACAGCAAAAAAAGTTTTCATTTTATTTTTCAAGCCACATTAATCCCTTTATAACGAAATAAATATCAGCTTTTCATTGAATTAAAATCGAATCGAAACCGAAGAGAAGATGATACTGTTTTATCCTCAGCGGGAATTTCAATTAACTTACGGAATACTCATTGCCGATCACTTTATCTTTATGTTTTTTTTATGAATATTGTTCCAATCTTGCAATAAATGTTCACTATTTTAAATTGGCTTCATGTCACCATATTTAAGGTTACTTTAAAAAGCCAAAGCCGTCTTTATATTAGTGAAAACACAAACATAATGATCCAGTTCAGCTTAACATTATTAATTCTAGTGGTGCTTTAAAAGTAAAACTAATTATCTTGGGCTGCAGATGGCCAGAACAAAAATGAAAAAAAAACAAAAACAAAAACAAACAAAAACAAAAACAACTCTAAAATTCTGATTGTGGTTTGAAGAAAATCATAAGCGTGGCAAAAGTTTGGAAAACCGATCTTAATTAGCATAGATTTTGGCGATTTTATTCCTTCGTTTTCTCTGTATTTAATGTACTTAATTATGTTTCATCGGGTATGCAAACGCATGGAAGTCGGTTCAAAAACTCGGCTTCACCTTGTTTTATCAACCCACTTCTCGGTGTTTGCAAATTCCGATGAAGCACAATCCCTCGTGTTTGATATAATGCTTCTTGTACGACAAAGGTATACTTGAAAAGTCAAAATCATCATGACATACAATCGCGGCCAAAACCTGTTGAGACCAATTGCTTTTTCGTCATACTTTTCACTCATTTTAAGCCCTATAAATTGCCCGCCTGAAAATCATGCACTCGCACTCCGCCCCCCCCCCCCCCCCCCTCCTCTCATCCAATGTTGGCTCTTTGTTTCTAGAAATGTTTGTAGGCAAAAACCCACCGCAAGCATTGCTTGGAGGGGAGGGGAAAGGAGGGAGGGTTGTGAAATATGTTCCCTTGGTCAACGCAGTGTGAAATTAGAGTATGCCTCAACAGTTGTGGCCGTGATTGTAGCTCCGTCAATAGGGTTTTTTTAAAGAGGCATTTTCCATTAGTACTAGTGTGTGTTACATGTATAGTGAATAGATAAGTCCCCAGCAAGGTTCTGAAGAAATGAAAGAACTTCCAGGATTGGACGTTTAAGTCTACTCAACGGTGATTTCATTTGAAGTAAAAACAAGTAATTATACAGAAAAGTTGACTAAAAATATCCACCATCGCTTAAAATTGACTAAGCCTTCCTCGAATATTATGAAAAACATCGATTTTCATCGTTATGAATTATATGGCTTTTTACCGATTGGTTGCCTTGGATGTATCATACTGAGCTTGTTAAACTAAAGCATGAAATTTCTTTGCAGTTGTTTGCGGAAACAAAATATTATGCGATTATATAAAACGGACTCGGATGTACAGGCAAAGTGATACCTGCGTTATCTCTCACGGTTGTTCAAAGAGGAGGAGGTTATGTTGGCCATCGTCCCCTTAGGTTTTTATTGTTAAAAAAGCGATAATTTTACTTCATTTTATGTTCAAAATATATTCCATCGTATGTTCTAATGATAGTACTACGTTGTACTGTCGAGTATTGCCGATTACTTCCATGTGGCAGTATAGTCGCCATCTTGGATTATTTGATTTCCAGAAAGTCACCTCTATTGATCGAAAAAAATAATATATCCTAAAATATACTGGAATACAGATGAAAACAAAATCAACAATTCGGCTGACATTCCTATCAAAATGTGGTTGCTATAGCAACGTCACATGTCATACCAAACCCGTTTTCAGTCAAGATATGTCCGAGGAAATTGAAAGTCTTCAGTTGGACTCTAATAAAGTTAGAACAAGCACAACCTCCAACGCCCCCACCCCCACCCCCTCAAGGTTCCTCCACCATTTCTACGCCCGAGGGTGGTTAAAATCATTGACGATGACAGTTGATTTATGAAAACAAATGTCAAAACACGGTAACTGAACGAATCCGCGTAAAGCAAAAGCTTTTAAGCCATACATTTTGTTTTGAAAGTTGACTCGTCTAGCTGAATTCAAAGTTATTATACTGATTTTTTTCAGAAATGGCCAAGAAGTTCGAGGCTAGCCAAATGGGTAAGCAAAATGTATTTTACTTATTTTTGCAGGGACCGTTATGTAGTGTAATATAGGCAATGTATATGTATACACCTTATTCGATGGTTTAACAGATAATACGACAATTTAATGTGTAATACGCTGGGTATTTTGCGTGTTCTCTTCTCCTTATTTATAAGGTAACATGACGTCACAGTCGTATAACAAATATGTTTACAGATAGGCAAGCCTGAACAGCCAATAAGCCAATAATGATGCATGTTTTTTAAATACCCACCTTCACCCACAAGACGTTGCGGTCGTTTGCTTTTCCTTTGAAATGCTCCATTATTCATACGCGTGATCTGATTGGTTGCACGCATTCAAGCGTGAATTTCGTGTTACACGAAATTCAGCACAGAAAGTGATCACGGGGCGCACAGCATTTTGGGTGAAGGTGGGCCTTAAATTTCAGGAGTTTACCCAGGCGTTTAGAATAGATTTGAAGCACTCGCGAAATAGTTACATAAACGCGTTGAGTGTTTTGTCCTGTGAAGCATGACATATGTCCTCGTTCCGCTTGAGTAGTGTATTTTGATTGCAATAAGACAAATGTGGCGGCCAATTGTTGGAAATGAAGAAGACGACATTACTGAGTATGTGTCACGTGATCTTAGAGGGTTTTGGATTTCCTGCATTGTTAAATGAGAAAAGAAAACACCCTTACAATAATCTCAACCATTTTTGCCGTCTTCCGGGGTCAAGTGATAATTACATTTAATCTCGTACGCAATTTGAATATCCTGAATAAATTTGTAACACAATGTTAAAGAGAACCTGTAGTTCATAGTGCGCATGCTTGGAGTTAAGTAACACTTTTGACGATACGTTACATTCTGTGACGACTCACATGACACAGGTTTTATCAGAAACTGAATGTTCGCCATTTTGGATGGGAAATCTTGCGACAGTAAGCTTCTATTCTACTGTCGATGATTTCAAAAGAAACGGTGCTGAAGAAATTAAAGATCGGGCAGTTAAAGATGACATCACCAGAGGCGCATTCAGTGGATGTGTTCTGCAGTAAAGTTGAAGGTACTGCTGACATTCCACCATGTGAGTCTCACAAAACATTGCATGCGCCGAAGGGACTGCATGGTACCTTTAAGTTCGGATCTGGTAAACTTCGGTAACGCTTTTATTGTCAAGAAAACACAATATACATGTATGGTGTGCCCTAAAACAAGATACTATAAGAAGCAAGGGCTGACAACTGCGTAGAAAAAGTAACGCAACAATGGCATGATTGAGACCAAACCGAAAGTTTAAATGCAATTGTGAAACCTGACTGAGTTAGCACTGTACTAATGTGCGCTTGGTAAAAACTCCGGATATGACCTCAAGATCATATGTCTGTTGCTTTCTCGTTTCCTAAAACAAGGGCTGCGCCGCAGTTTACCAGATCCATATCTAAGTTGTTTATTAAACTTTAAAAAACATTCATTTGTTTCAGCTATGCGTAAGGAATTGGATAAGATGTACATGGCTTTTCAAGGTAAGCGAAACAATTTTGTTCACTTATCATTTTCCTTGTTTGTGGGTGAGAGTTTAAGCTAAGATTACCTGTTTTATTTTTTCTGAAGCATCTCAGCGGTCCGGAATCCTAAATCTTTGAATTGATTGGCTAATGACGCGCGCTCCAGCGGTCCGTATATATTTTCCCATCCGGACCCCGCGTACGGACCGCTCCTAATTTCACTGAAAGATTTTGTCGTTTAAAGCTTAATATCATTGAATTTTCTCGTAAATTACGGACCCAGACGAAAGTTACCAAAGCGAAAGTGAATTTTCATAGGCCAGATAAAATATCTAACGACACAAACGAAGAAAACAATGAAGAAAACCAACAAAGTTTCACCATGGTTGACATCGGCCCACAAACAAAGATCCGAAAACACGCTAAAGGTCAACGCTTGAACGAGGTATCAAAAAGACTCGATGAACAAAAAGAGCCGGATGAACTCAGTGGAAGGAGAAATCAGCCGTAAAATTAAAGGCTAATGTTATTCCTCGAAAAGGCGAGTGTAAGTTTAGATTTTATGATTTGTTCATTTTATAGTTTGTTGGGCGTTTGTTGTTGTTCTTTACAAAGCGTCATTTGTGGCTTAAAAATTACTGTAATTAGACAACCTAGCGCTTTTTTACAAAGGTTTTAGCTCCATTTGATTTAAGTGTTCTTATTTTTCCGGTTTTTTTTTCCTGTGAATTTTCATTAAAAAGTCTTGCAATTTGTCATTATTGTCGTACTAGTTTGTTGTCAATAATTTACACGCCATTTCGCGATCGAATGGCGAATTATCTCGGAAAAGTTTTCCGAGATAATTCGTACTTTCACTACATTGCTCGGTTTGTATGCTTTTATTTCTCGGTTTTTACCCGCTTTTATTTAAATTCTACAAGTTTTCATTCAAGAAATATGATTTTTGCATTAGAATAGCTCATTGTTAGCTTGCCCCCGCTATAAATGAATTACGCTTGACTTCTCTTTTAATAGAACAATCTGAAAAGTTTTTAAAGTTATAATTCAGCTTTCTACGGCTTCGCTGTAGGCAAGAACATTTCTCTATCCTCGCCGGGAATAAACACAAGAGCCATTTATTCTACCGAGAGGCATAAACTGGTAGAAATGAATTCACTTTGCAATTTAATTTTTTTTTTGTTTATGAATGGAAAGTTGTAAAGATTACCGAGTTTGCGCGCGTTGTGTCAGTTTAGCTTTACGCGGCGCGTAAGAAATATTTGTTGGAAAGCTGTGCATGAATGATTTTCTCGGCGAGTCGCAGAATTAAAGTAGGAAAAAAATAAATAAGTTATTTACCGGCCTAGGTCGGTCCGTATAGGAAAAAACTGTGCCCTCAGTCTTGAGTACGGACCTCCCGGCCGGTAAATAACATAAATTATATGTACTTGTTAATTACTCTAGATGAATTTTTCCGTTACAAAACGAGGTTCGATGCAAGATGCCGGATCCACAAAATCGTGTATTTATAAAAGGTCGTGACTAGAATGGATACTCCAAAATCAGGTTGGATCACTTCGGACACTTATTGAGAATTATATAACGTAATGTCGACCCTTCGAATTTATTTTCAATAATTTTTTTAAGTGTAAAAAAGAAAATCTAAAATCCCCACTCAGGATTGAACCTGTGACCTCAGCTAGGCTTAGGCTTACATAGCCTACCGTACCACTGTACCACCCATCCTCTCGGGTTGCTTAGTCCTAAATTTAACTATATAAACTGCTAACCCCAACCTCAACTCAAAGCTAACCAGTTACTCCGTTATATAAGTCTCAATAAGGTGTCCAACCTGATTTTGGAGTATTCATTCTAGTCACCACCATTTATAAAACAGGTTTAAAAGATCACCCAAGTTATGACGCTAAATGCCACCAAATATACAACTTTATTGGATAAAAATATTCTACTGAACAAAACAGAAGCCGTAGTTTGAAGATAAAGTGCAGGTTTGCAACTTGCAAGCATACAAATGCATTACAGTTCATCAAATTTGATTTCAATCGTGACAGGCGGTCAATAAATCAAAATTGCCATTCTTGTGGAATTTTGACCTGTCTAGTCGGTTTTTTTTTTTGTCTCTTTAGTTAATATTTATTTCCTTTCATTACTTTTGGTGATTTTTTCTTCGTATTTCAAGTTAAAAAAGTAAGCTTAAAGCAAGCTCCTAGTTTTAGTTATGAAAACACGATAGATCAGCCAGGACATTGTCCCTTTAATGTGTGATTGGGAAGAGATTGATGTTGTCAGCGGTCTCAAACGATTTCGAATTTTTTGGTTTACTGTTAAAAAAGCAAACTTTCCCTTAGCAAACATCGTGTTCATGTATGTGTTGCAACCTATTACTGGGTTACAGTGGTTGCGTAGTGGTTTAATTTAATCTTTTTCGATTTTAAGGTGGCTCCAAGTAGTTTATTTTGGGTCACATTTCCTTTTTTGAATGCGCTTATACATAATTTTACTTTATCTCAATGAATTTGAATTTGATACCAGATATTAGGCTTGGATGAAAGTTTTGGGTGATGCTCTTTTTATGCTAATCAACGTTTCCATAGCAACGGTAAACAAACATGACGATAAACAGTTTTACCCTAATTATCTTTCGATTTTGGGGCTACCCGCGAAAAGGGAATAAATGCGTTATAATCTTCACAATAAAGCACACTAAATGGGAAAAATATCAAAGAAATTAAACTGTTCAATTTTTGAATAAATCGCTGAAATATTTTTAACACGTGTTTTTTCATGTTTGAAATATAAGTGGTCAAAACATTCCATAGGTCTCACAAATTATCATTAAATTACCACAGAAAGTTTCCCCAGAATTGAAGTCTGAGGAAACTTTCTATGGTAATTTAATGATAACTTGTAAGACCTAAGGAATGTTTTGACCGCTAATATTTCAAACATGAAAAAAAAAAAACACGTGTTAAAAATGTTTCAGCGATTTATTCAAAATCGAAAGTTTAATTTATGTTTGAATTTTTTTCCCATTTAGTATGCTATACTGTGTAGTTATAGCACATTTATTCGCTTGTCGCAGGTAGCCCCAAAATCAAAAGATATTTATTAAAAACTGTTTTTTTACCCTGTTTGTTTACCGTTGCTAAGGAAACGCTTAGTGGCATAAAATGAGCATCATCCAAAACAATCATCCAAGCCTAACATCTGGTATCAAATTCAAATTCATTGAGCTAAAGTAAGATTATGTATAAGCGCATTCAAAAAGGGAAGTGTGACCTCCCCAAAAAACTACTTGGAGCCACCTTAAAATACCTAAACATTTCTGTCTAAACTTAACTGAGCACTTTTGCTTCAGACTTAGCACGGATGGCGGAGCAACTAGTGATGCACAACGACAAAGTAAGCGGAACAATTTTACTATTGTAATTTAATTTAATTTTTCCAAGAGCGGAAAATCCGTGGAATAACACGAGCTCTAGCCAACTCCAAACCTATTTCATAGGAAAACGTCCGTCCTGCTAGCCGCCCTTATTGCAACTCTGCTTCTACTGTTTAGTAGTTCCCATTGATTGTTTGTTTGTTGTTGCTGTTGTTGTTTTAATCTAGAAGAGTTGCACGCGGGGGAACGATATCTATGTAAAACGTACAAGGCTGCTCGTTATACATCTCTAACAAAAATCCTAAAAAGTGGCAATGTATATAAAATTTTGTAGACGTGATTTGAGTTTATCTTTATACCCCTAATGGGTACCAAAACAAGTATTAGTAAGTTCCATTTGACAGTGTACTTTATACTTAAGCACAGTCACATATCTGTACCTTAATTATGGGAGGTCGAATCTTAGTCAACCTCGTCTCCTGGGAGTACTGGTGCACGTAACAAAGCCATGGATAAAGCTGCCAAAATACTCAAAGGGCGGCGAAGCATATTGTCAAGTGACACACGATGTTATTTCCAGCGATTACCAGTAAACACTAAATGACAGGTTCCGAGGGAAACAGTAAATTTTATTTCCCGAGAATCGCGATGGTTTCCGAGAGGAAGTTTTGAAGTGAATAGTTTTGTACCCTGAAGAAGCAGGGGTGGATCCAGGATTTTGAAATTGGGGGGGGGGGGGGGGGTGAAATTTTAAATGCAATAGAACCAAAGCCTGGTTAAATATCATTTATTTGAGAAATACTTGAGAAAAAAGAAAGAAAGGATCTCAGAAAGGGGGTGGGGGTGAAAATTCACCCATTTCACCCCCCCCCCCCCTCCCCCTGGATCCGCCCCTGAGAAGGCAGCATTGCCGAAACGTCGGTAAAGAAAAAATATAGGAACAGCGTCAAATTTAGCATTTTGTTTTTCATTTCATCTAACAAAATTCACTGTTTCCCAACAATAGAGCATTGCCTAGTTCTTACACGCATTGTTACTTTATATATGTCGCTTACTTGTTTTATTTACTTACTTATTTACCAGGTACAACCTATCGCCCATGACTCGGATCAAAGTGATCATGAATGACTGCAGGAGTTCAATTTTATCAAAATGCGCTTTTCCTCAGATGGTTATTAGAGTAGTTAATAAATATTCACCCTTAAAAGATGAAAGCACTGAAAATGTAACATATGGGAAATAAAATTTCTGAAAGAGTTACATCAATGCCATCGTTTCTTTTTTGCTTTATTGTAAGACAGTACTTTCAGTTACTAAATACAATTCTCAAAGTAACAGAAGGCTCCAAGTAGCCTATACTCGTGCGCATGCGTAAGAAAGTTTTATGTTATGTTTATACAAAAGTTTTTTGGTGGCGTTACTGTTTACGTCATTCCTAAAAACCGGCAGTCCAAAATGTACTGTGTTGACCGAGAGAAAAGCGGAAGCCTAGGAATAATAAATTAAAATATGCGTGCATAAATTTGCATGCAAAATGGTGACACACAAAAAAGGAAAACGGAGGGAAATTTATAACTCATTGCGCTTTGCGCATGAGTAATAACAAAAAAACGGAGCGTAAACCTTACCTCATGCTGCTTCGCGCATGAGTAATAAATAATTCATCAAACATCACGAGAGTAACGGTCTTTGGAAACCCGATCTTAATTATAAGCATAGATTTTGGCAACTTTATTCTTCGTTTTTTGTGCATTTAACAAGAGGCTCCTTGCAGCCTTTACTCATGCACATGCGTAAGTTAGTTTTATGATATATTTTAAACATGATAAACATAAATAAATATAGATAAACATGATAACAAGATGTCCGACATGGCGAAGAGTACTCTTTTCGTTCAGTCATCGTTCCTGCAAACCACGTTGTTTACTATTGATTGTTTTGGAAATGAAGGCTGTATCACAATGAAGGGAATGATTCTTCTAAGTCTTATACCAAACATGAACATTGCTAATGTAAGTAGAGTTGTAGGAGACGCTGTCGTGACACTTGAGTAACGCTCTTTTACCGGAAGTGAGAGTGCCGGAAGTCACTAAACAGGAAGTGTAGTGGCAAAACAATAAACCGGAAGTGTACAATTTAAAATATGCATGCATAAATTTGTATGCAAAATCGTGACATAAAAAATAAAAAAAAAATAAAAATAACAAGAAAAACGGAGCCGAAACCTTACCTTATGCCGCTACGCGCATGAGTAATAATCATTTTGAGAAGCTATATGAAACAAACAGAATGCTTCTGTCTTTTGCGGCATGTACTTACAGTGCCCGATTTTGTGACGCGAGGCATACTAATTTGCATGTTCAGAACTAGTTGGCTGTGATTAGTCAACATACTTAGCTTTGGGGATACTTTGGTCTCTTCCCAAAGTTCAGCTGCAGTCAATCAAACGATTGGAAGTATGAAGTAAATTTCAAGGTGCGGTTAACTAGGTAAATAAAGTCAACAGTAGCGCCCTAATTAGGCAGCGCTCCCTATTCAATCCTATCCAAATCGATTTGTGAACGGGTTACGTGAGCAAATTTTTATGACTCCATAGACTCTCTCTGTAATAGAAACGTCAGGGATCCAAACACCTCGAAGTCCCACTTATCGGTGTTGTTGATGAAACACTCTTCCTCGTGTTTGATATATGATATATTGAGAAGAAAAATGGAATAATATAAGGTTTCCAAACTCGTCCTCCTTTTCCAATGGAAACTGGGTCAGCGGTGTCATACTTTGAGGTTATAGTGGCGCTGTTATTTCAGGGAACGTTTCAGTTAAGTATGACGAGGTGGGATGGTATAGTGATCAACACGTCATCATTTACATCTTAACAATTTCATTAACAGAGTCAGTTATGGAGACAAGTAATTGAGTTCCAACTTTCAAGTCTGTGGACGAAATCCTACGGTGTGATCATTCAAATCAAATCTCTTCAACAGTACTTCCCTGTGATAAGTTTATTGTGCTGTACATGGTGATTCTAACTTTTGAGTCTGTGGATAAAATCCTAAAGTGTGACCATTCAAATGAAAGCTATTGAGCAGTATTTTCCTGTGGTACTGTTTATTATGCTGTACAAGTTGGTTCTAACTTTTGAGTCTGTGGATAAATCCTAAAGTCTGGCCATTCCAATGAAACCTCTTCAACAGTAATTCCCTGTGGTACCATTTTTTTTTTTAGTATTTTACAAAATGAAATTGGGAATTTTCGACCGAGCCAAAGGTCTCAGGTCGCACCCCCTCTTATTTATGCCTTTTGTGCCCGGTACACCTTTATAGCACAGTCAAACCATTCTTTTTCCGAACCTTCTTTGCCTATTTTTACAGTTTAAAATGTGATATCAAACTTGGTTTAACAAAACAAAACATATCCTCTAAAGACAATTGAAAATTGTTCAAATAACATCTTGGCAGTTAAGCCACAATAACTTCTTCATTTAATGTTCTGTTAGATTTCCTGCACGTGACATTTCGAGTGATTAGACGGTTGAATTTCGTCAAACTTTTCTCATTAAATACACTCTTATAAAATTTTATATGTTTATTGCAATACGGTTTATTTGGTAAATTAAATTTAAATTCGATAATTTATGACAGGATTGATCGTAGCTTGTTAACTAAAATCTCAAAGATCTTCTCGATATGTAAACGCCTTGTTAAAGTATGTTGGGTTAGTCTAACGCAAAAAAGCTTAGAACAATAAAAAGAAACAAAATAAAACAAAAACAACGCACATAAGGTAAAACATGTTTTACTAAACCTCAACCATGTTGCTTCGAACTGCTAAGCTACAATATGATTGTAATTTAATACGCCAACGATCAATGTTTCCTTGCTAAAACCATCCTTTGTCTTTCAGACAAAAGATAGAAATGAGTCGGCTAATAAACGTCCTGTTAAATTAACTTCGTCGTTTAATTCTGTTTGCAAGTCCGTGCCCTGCTGCATTAAATTACATCCTAGAGATGTTATGTTTTTACTTGATTTCCAGTATAAGTTTTATGTGCAGTTTGTTTCAGATGTTTTATTTTGCAAGGTCCCCGCTTCGAGATAGAATACAATCGAATACAATCGCAAAAGCTTTCAAATGTCCACCTGTGATCTTTGACATTCTTAGTGTGGGAAATATAACCATTCGATCCCACGCTTTTTAAATAACAAAGACATCAAGTGATACTTCAACTAAGTCCATTAAAACACCTTTCGTTAATACATTTCGGCTAAAATCTTTGAAGTGTTTTAGGTTGTATTAATTACCAGAAAGCGAATCACAATTTGCGCAGTATACGCTACTCACCACAGTTGAGGAATTTGATCGCATGAAGTCATCGCTAACCAATAACGTGTGATCGCATATTCAATATCTAGTCATGTTTTGTTCTCTCTACGATCCATTGTGTTTGCAGTCTGTAGATCGCACAACTTTGCTTTAAGCTCTTCTATTTCTGGGAGGAAAACCGTCCAAGCCGTGGTAGGTTGGCGAATGATTTCATGTTTGTAGCTTTATATATTGCATTTTAATTGGTGTGTTGGATTTTGTGAATTTACAACACAATATTTTGTCCCTTTCTTGACCAATCTGCTCTTTATTACCTTCTGGTTCAACTAAAAGAGTTTAAAGACTTCGTACTTTGGTTTTTCCTCTTAAATGTCTGTTTTTAAGCTTTTGGGCCTCACCCTGACTTTGGCGCCCTTAAATTAAACGGACTACTCTTTAAACAGCAAAATCAAACATCCGAAAACAATGGTTCTTTTGTTATGCGTTTTATTCAATTTTATCCAGATGTAGGAGGATACAACCGTTGAGGCATTCGGACGATACAATTTTACAACCTATTTTTTCTTGATAAGAAACGAACAATTTCTCAGGCCGGAATTTCAAGTTCAGTAACTTTGAGCTCGCAAAGCAAACCTATATTTAAAGTGGTTGTTTTAACAACGCCAAACGGGGAATAAGAAATGTTAGTTTCAATAAGCCAACGGTTTATTTTAAAACAAAATATGATACACTGTATCTATCGTGCTTAGAGGTCACTCAAATTAAAGTCGTAAACTGGATATTTTATTTGTATATTTTGGGTTAACGTTCAACGCCACTTTCCAGTTGCCGTTATCTTAGCATAGCGCCGTTATCTGCACTCAGCAGCCTGGAATGTGACCGATCATATGAAGTCATAGTTAGCTATCGACTTATTATAGGAAATTAATGGCTGTTTTTTTTTTTTTTAACTCGGATTAAGGGTAGCTCGAAAGAGCTAATATCTCAGAGTATACAAATTGAACATATGTTAATTAAAGTATTTGAAATTAATGTGACTTAAATTGCGAATTGGATGGAAAATGACTTTCGTATAAAGGAAATTAACGCGAAAATGGAGATAAAATTTCAAAGTGAAGGAAACTAACGTTATTACCTGGGAACTAGAAATATTGTGAAGGATAGACCTTTAGATATTTATATTGTAAACTATTGATTTCAAGGTGTTAAATATGCATGGAGGTGCAGAATTTGGATTATAACAATGAAAATAACGGTGGCGGAAAGTAACGCTCCACTTAATAAATGCCGGGGGGGGGGGGGGTACTCAACAAAGTTTTGTACGGCGATGCTCCGCCTCGAGATCCAAACCCTTACCCTTTCATATACCGATTTTGACAGAAAAGGTACCCTTTTCATATACCTTTCATTGAAAATGGTACCCCTTTCATATACCTTTCAATGAAAATGGTACCCCTTTCATATAGCCTTTACGTGCGTCTGTTTGATATATTTTGAAAGGCCATTTTTATAATACTTAAATGGCAGTTTTCCCTACCCTTTTTTATGCTTCAACGGCGTGGCTTCGCTTCCCTTTCCTATTGTTCGTGAAATCCCTACCCTTTCATATACTTCAACTCGTGAAATCCCGACCCTTTCATATACCTCTAGCCTCAAAAAGGTAACCCTTTCGGGCGGAGCATCCCCGTATAGCCCATTATAGGGAGTACCCCCCCCCCCCCCCCCCACCCCGGGAATAAATGTCTCGGAAATTAACACTCACAGAAATTAAGGTGACTTAAATTACCGCTCATTTGTTCTGCTTTCTCATTTTACGTTCTATGCCGTTCACAATTTAACGCTGGGGTTTACATTGTATTATGGACTCAAAATCAGCGATCCTGGTGGCCATAGATAGGTTTTCGTGCAAGTGATCAACATGATAGCCATTAACTGAATGCGCGCACTTCAAAGAAGAAAGTTAAGCGCAAGTGTTTACCCAAATCGAGCGCCATTTACCCAGAATGAATGGTCGGATCTTATACGTTCACAAAATCTCGGCATTTAAAAAGAAACACAACTCAGGGCAATGAGTTCGTGAACAATCCATTTGCTTGTGGCTGGATTGCTCACGGAACTAACCCATGGAATTGCTTCCGGCTTTCACACAAACCAGTTTCATTTCATATAACGATATGTAACACAGACTGATCAGAGGAATTACACTTTATTTTTTTAAGTAGTTTATATCGATGTTTCGTTTTGCAAGATCCCGCTTCGAGTTTGTTTTTAATCCCAAGAAATTTCAAATATCATAAAATTGTTCTTTCACATCCTTAGTGTCGGAAATACGACCACTCGATTTGACGCGTTTTAAATAACAAAGTCATCAAGTTATAATTTAACTAAAGAATAATAGAACACCTTAATTATTTTGGCTAAAGTGTTTGTCTTGTTTTAAGTTGTATTTAATTACCAGAAAGCGAATCACAATTCGCCTAGTGTTCACTCACCAAGGAGGAATTCGATCGTACAAAGTCATCGCTAACCAATAGTGTGTGATCGCATATTCAATATCTAGTCATGTTTTGTTCCTCTGCGATGCATTTTGTTCGGAATCCATAGATCACACAAATTCACTTAAACGCACCACTATTTCTGGGAGGATTTTCTCTTTGTATCGTGGTAAGTTGACGATCTGATATCATGTTTGCAGGCTTATTTAACTCTTTAATTGGTGAGGTTATAGTGCGTTTTTTGTGGATTTAGAACAATGTTTTATCCATTTCTCGACCAATCTGCTCTTCGTTACTTTCTGATCGAACTAAAAGAAAGTTTAAAGACTTCTTACCTTCGTTTTGCCTCTTAAATGTTTGTTTTTGACATTTTGGCCTCACCCTGCCCTTACCAATCTAAATTAAACGGATCAGAGTAAACCAGAAAAAAAAAACATCCAAATTAAAGACAATTGTTATTCTGTTATGTGTTTTAATTCAATTGTTTTTCAAATGCACGAAGGCGCTCAGACGATATTTTTTTTCCAAAACAACTAAACACAAATATATTTTCTTGATAAGAAACGAACGATTTCTCAGACGGGAACAAAGAACTTGCAAGCAACATACCCCTCAATTTAACGTGACAGTTTTAACGAACCAGAAATAGGAACGAGAAATGATCGAAGAGGAATCTCAACCGTATCTTTTCGAGCTTGTCCTTGACTGCCGGGAATCTAATACTTTAATGGATAATCAACGAAAAACCGGGAACGTTCTTAGTTTTTACCACCAGTCCATTTTTAAAAGAGAATAGATGAGATCGCGCTTAGAGGTTTAATATTCAAATTTAACATTCGGTGCCATTTTCTACATTTAGTTGACCTTATCTTCGCGTAGCGAATATTGTGGTTCACGACGTAGTTTCTGCACTCAGCAGGCTGGAATTTGGGAAATTACGAAATACGACCGATCACATGACGTCATCGTTAGGTAAAGGAAACCTGCATATCGCCTTATTCGATGCGTAGTAATGATTTTTCCGTTTCTTTCGTTCCGTTATCTTTAGAGAAGACAACATTGTGTTCCAAGTCTTTGGATCTTGTTTGTAGGCTTATTTAACTCTTTAATTGGTGAGGTTATATGTTCTTAATATTGTTTTTCAAATGCATGAGGATTCTACTGCTGGGGCACTCAGACGATATTTTTGTCCAAAACAACTAAACACAAAATAAAATATTTTCTTGATTGGAAACGAACGATTTCTCAGATGGGAACAAAGAACTTGCAAGCAACATATCCCTAAATTTAACGTGACAGTTTTAACGAACCAGAAATAGGAACGAGAAATGAAGAGGAATCTCAGCCGTATCTTTACGAGCTTGTCCTTGACTGCCGGGAATCTAATACTTTAATGGAAAATCAACGAAAAACCGGAAACGTTCTTAGTTTTTACCGCCAGTCCATTTTTAAATGAGAATAGATGGGATCGCGCTTAGAAGTTATTAAAAAAAAAAAAAATTGCAATTTCCGCATTTTCTTGACAAATTCGAATTTTCAGCCGGATGACGTCACTGACCCCCAGAAGCACCATAACCATAATATTTACCTTATCTTGTAGGGCATATCACAAGCTATCTATTAGAAGTAAGATATTTTTGAAATATGTTAACACCGCGGAAAAAAAACAGGGGAGGCTACTATTTTTCTCTAACCTATAGCTACAAGAAAATCATCTCGGATTATTGAAAGGCATAACACAATTAGGTTTCTCTAGAAATTTGAGCCCAGATATATTCCATACACTTCGTGCAATGCTGTTTTAAAAACTCAAAATTTAAAAAAAAATGTATGGCTCATTAGCGCTTTTGCCACAGAACGATTTTGCAGTTTTTGATAGCAGATATTTCCTTAAAATAATATTGCATGAAACAAATGAAATCGATTGCTAAGTTTAACAAGGTCTTTCAACATTTTAAGTCAATTCTTATTTAGCGCGGTGATTTCTCTACATAAATTCGTATGCTAATGAAGCAAAATGTAAACAATGACGTCAACAAAGTTTGCGTGTACATCCGAGTGTTAACCTCTGGAGGTTATGGTTTTTACACTTTCAGCCATTTTGACTGATTGCGACTAACAGAAACATTTTTTTCAGTACGTCAGACAGTGAGAATGAATTTTTCAGGCATTTATCTGGTTTGTTTCTTGGTCTTCTTGACTGTTGTTTCTGCTACAGGTATGTCACGTTCGTTGCCTTTTTAAGGGTCAGGTTAGAAAATTTGGTATTTGCCATGATTTTCTTTGATTTTTCTTCACCAAAGTTAACCAACGTTAAACAAAAGTGGTAGCGACTTACCTGCACTGCCATTCCCCTGGGTGAAGTCCCCAACGAAACTGGGAGCATATAATTCAACACATTCCTCGCACTATTGGTTTCATCGCACCTGATGGTCGAGGATGTAAGCGAATTGGGAAGTTTTGCGGAAGATCTGACGTAATGAAGTAGCAAAGACGTTGATGCAATTTCCTTGTAAAAAGATCATGGTAATTTGATATATCACGAGTTAATAAAAGTAGAAATAAGTGTACCTGAAGTTTTAAAAATCAGGTACGGCATACTTTCCTGAGCAAATTAGTCACATTCACATTTCCTTAAAGAGCTAAGAGTCAGTTAAAAAAGTGTGCTCAACTAAATTCCCTTTTATTCGGTTGTCAGATCAGTTCAAAGCTTTCTGCTGCTCAAACTTAATCACCTCGACCTCAGGTGCTCGCCAAATTGGCTAAAGCTAAGGTCACATCACCTGTTCCCTCAGGGTTGAGAGAAAATTCGGTGAAAAAAACGTGGGTAGGTAGCAACACCTTTTGATTCATTGGATTGTCTGCGTCTGTTGTGATTGGTTGATTGGATTGTCTGCGTTTGTTGTGATTGGCCAGAGTGATTATTGAGTAATTACTTTGGTTTTGGTTTTACTTCACTCAATTGAAAACCGCGCTATCAATAATAATTGATTAGTTATTAGTTTAGCTGCAAAACTTTTGAAGAAGAAAACGGATCTTGCACAGAGAAACAACGCAGCAAATCGTGCAAACTAGAATAACTGATCGAAACTGAAACGACTGCCCAACCCCGCCTTAATATTCAAACGCTGCATCCCCCAGTATGAATTGGTGCCGTTGCTATTCACGATGGTCAGAAATGGGTGTTTTCCCTCCCACATAGTTCATTGGTACCTGTGAAATAATCCAAATGAAATGAAACTTGGCAGGACAATTGCCTGAATAATGACATATTTATAGAGGTTATGCACGGCAGCCATGTTGCATGGCAGGAACAATGAAAATGTTTTGCATTAGAAAGAACATTCTTTCCCATATGGAAAAGAATCTATTGTTCCTGCCATGCAACATGGCTGCCGTGCAAAACCTCTATTGGTGGCAGATTTATCGTTTTGATTGACATTGTGACGTCATAAATGGCTTCCAAATTTGGCGTCAAAATTTACAACAAGTAAAATCATTGCGAAAACTAGACGAGTTCTGTATTCAAAGGAAAAGTTTTTCAGTGAAAACCCTATCAAAATCCATTAAAACGGGACAAAGTTAGAAGTAAGAAAGTGAGTCACAATAGAAGAAGGAATTTGAAGAATTTAATTGTTTTACGACCTAATATAGTGAAACTTTAGGGGTATTTACAGTTCAATACGATGAATGAAAATTAAAAGAATCAAAGTGGATAACATGCTAGAGCAAATTTGTAGTTTTTTTGAATTTGGGACTCTACAGGTATTTTTACCTCTGACGTCATCAAGACGTGCATATGACGTCAACTTGTTATGAAATGATGTAAAACAACCTGATACCCCATGTCTTAAATTCAATTAACTACAAATTTGCTTTTGTGCATGGCTCGTTAAGTTCCCATATTGTTTCGTTTAAACAGCTGGAGTTTAAATACCCCTAAAGTTTGACCACATATGGTTAATTCCACACATTTGGTGGGAAATTTGAATTTATTCAATTACACATAACGTTGTGGCATTTTTTTAACGGATTTAAGTGGGGTTTTCACTGGAAAACACCTTTTTTATTATAGATTTCATTTATTTAGTTTTATTTCATTATTATTTCATTATTATTCTATCATTATCGTTATTTCATCTCATCATTATTTCATTTCAAATTATTTATTTCATTAAGTCGAATACTTCATTCCAAATTTTGGCGTCAAGTTTCAGCGTCATTTATGACGTCATGCTGTCAATCCATCGAATGTGGATTTTTCCAGGCTATTTTCCTGCCAATTTTCGTTTCATTCGGAATATTCTATCAAATATTACGTGTCTCTAGTGAACCAAGTGGGAGGAAAAACACCCATTTCTGACCATCGTTATTGATTAACATGGATAACCGCTCCTTTTATCGATTGGATAACCATCATAGATTTGTATGACTGGGGTGTATAGGTAAAATATAACGTTTTCTTTTGTAATAAATCGCCTCATATCAATTGTTTCAGATGTAGAAGAAGAACCGTCCATGGTGAAAAATTCTACTCCTCGAGGTAACTTTAGAACATTGGAAAACTTATTTTGCTATATGAGTTCAAAAATATATCTAGCATGTTAGACCAAGGCCTTGATTTGAATCTGGATATTTAAAAAGGTAAAAAGCAGCAAAAAAAAAAAAAAAAAAAAAACTAAGATACTTTATATTACCTGCTTATCATATAGTTTGTTCATAATTATGAAACCTTTAAAATATTTCTCGGGTCATTTTATGTCATAAGTGATCAAACGCGTGGACTGCGCTTCTTTTTCACTTCAGCCTTTTCATCACGTATACTTTAATACTCGGACGTACACGCAAACGTATATCCCCACCATGGTACAAGGGGTCGGGGGGGGAGTTGTTGCAACCCCTCACCCATCCTTGGGTTTTTGCGATAATGCAATATTTCGGCCCGCTTTGTGCTCTACAAGATAAGGTAACTATTATGGGTTGTGGCGCTGCTGGGGGTCCGTGACGTTCTCCAAAATGGCCGCCAAAATGGCCGCCAAGATAGCCGCCATCTTAGATTTTACTGAAACTTCAAAATTTTTGGAAAAATGCGGAAATTGCAAGTATTGTTTGCTAGTGTTGCAAAATAACATACAATTAAACATTTTGATGCTTTTGGTAGCATTTTATATGTTTTTGACTCAAAAAGGTAAAAAAAAACCCGCATTTTTGTTCAAAAATGGCTTGACAACATTTTACTTATGACGTTATATCTCGTTTCCAAAGCAACCGCTTGTCATCAAACTTTACCAAAATGTGTCTCAAGATAAACGAATAGCTACGCAAAACGTCATGTGCTAATCTGGAATGGTCTTGAAAATATGGGGGGAAAACCTTAAAAGGGGGTGGCAACCACCCCCTCCTTCACCCCCCTCCTTCCCCCCCCCCCCCCCCCACCCTTGTACGACCGAGGGGTAAACATCAGACTTACAAGGGGTGGGAAATGCATGTCACCTCCCTTTATGCTTTTTGTTCTGATTTGTTTGAAATCCTTTTTTATATGTTATCATATATATGTTATCATATGCCGTCTTTCGTAGCTGTTTTTTTATCCCTTAACCCTCGGACTTACAAGGGAGGGTGGTTGCCACCCCCTTAACGTTTTTCTCCGATATTTTCAAGACCATTTAAGATTAGCACATGCAGTTTTCGGTAGCTGTTCATTTATCCTTGAGACACATTTTGATAAAGTTTGGCGACAACCGGTTGCTATGGTAACGAGATATGACATCATAAAAAAACATGTGGTCAACCCATTTTTGAAGAAAAAAGCGTGTTTTTCACCTTTTTTCAGCGAAAAAACACATAAAATGCTACCAAAAGCATCAAAATATTTGATTGTATGTTATTTTGCAACTCTAGCAGACAATATTTGCAATTTCCGCATCTTTCTGATAAATTTGAATTTTTAGTAAAATCCAAGATGGCGGCCACCTTGGCGGCCATTTTGGATGACGTCACGGATCCCAGCAGCGCCCAACCCATAATATTTACCTTATCTTGTAGAGCACATCGCGGGCTATGTATTAGATGTAAAATATTTCCGAAATATTGCAACATCGCAAAAACCCAAGGGGGGGGGGGGGAATATACGTTTGCGTGTACGTCCGAGGGTTAAACAAATTTTGAGTTTATTATGGTAACGAAATATGACGTCATAAGTAGCATGAGGCCAAGTCATTTTTAACCCATGAATACGCGCAAACGTAATGAACGATTTGGCCTCGCTGATTGGTTAAAACCTAGGTGGCGCAGTGTGTAAGCGGTCAGACAAGTAAAGCTGAAGGACGTGAATTCGATTCTCGTCGACACGGATTTCTTTTTTTTTTTTCGAACTGAAAATTGGTTTGTTTGCGTTCGACAAAATTCGTTACATTTTATTTCCAAAAAAAACCGCAATATTACCTTACCGCTCACTCGTTCCATCACTCAGCTGTGAACTTAGAACGAATGCGTTTCGCAACCGAGAACAACTTGAATCCCCGCCTTAATCCAACGATAACAATAACTAAATTGTTGTAAACGAATATAAATAACAATAAGCTTAAAGATGTTTCGCATTTGGAGTCTTTAATGCAACGATAAAATCGATCAAAAAGGATTTTTCAACCGAGACACGCGTTTTGATGCGTATCTAGCTTGAAGTAATTAAATTTATCCTGTCCCAAGACAATAATGATCACGGTGGCCTCTAAAGCGCAGTCAGTGCGCAGTGCTAGTCAAAAGGTCCCAGGTTCGAGTCTCACCCCTACCGTCCTTTTTTTTTCTTTTTTTGTCTTCCTCAGACTGAACATTATGAAAGTGATGTACCGTATTTTTTTGCGTTTGTCAAAAATCCTTACGTTTAATTTAAAAAAAAAATATATTGAACCGTGTCAGTGTGAAAACATAAGCTTGCCGCATTATTGCGTTACGCGTTAGCATTTCTTATTCACGGGTTGGCTCTTAGGCGCTTTTGATTAAATAGAAAGTCGTGTTTTCAGACTTTTTGGTGAAAAAAAAGCATATATTAATAATGCGTTACCTAATCAGCAAAATGTTTAATTACATCATATTTTAAAACTCTAGCAAAAAATAATTTCTATGTGCCCGTCTTTTTGATAAATTTGAATTTTGAGTAAACATAAAGAAAAAAGGCCCTCTGATGAAACTAAACTTATTTTCTTTATTTCAGGCCTAATTCCCCAAATATGGGAAGCAGGGAGAAGTAAGTGAAAGAAAGTTAATTGTTTCGCAAGATCTCGGAAGCTCTTAAAAGGGGCTACGTCACGAGGATTTGCCTTATTTTGGTCAAAACTCTGCTTAACTTAAGTATATATTTCAAGTATATACCTTCAATCCTGCAAAAAGATTTTCCATTTTGAAGCTAAAAAGGAAGATATAAAATGACTTCTTAGAGGGAGCTTCCACTGTTATAACAAATTGAATATTTATGACGTGTTACGGTTATCTTATTGTTGCATACAAAAGAACTTTGATTCTTAACAATAGCGGCAACCGTAACACTTTGCGGCGCGCGGGAAATTTAAAAGCGAAAATAGGCGATATTCATATCCATTTTATTTGTACACTAAAATTATATTTGCACCTGCTTTTTAAAAATTTTAAATTTAGACTTTATTTCCAACAATTTAACGTCAATTTGTTCTGACAATGGAGGTTCCCTTTAAAGAGAGAACGAACCACAGCCATTATTTTTATTGGTTTTTCAATGACACGGTGGACGAGAACTTAACATTTAACCAAATATTATCAAGCTGCATTCATTTTCACCCTGGCCATCTGCTGCAAGAAACACAGATTAATAGTTTCAGTGCACTAACATAGTAATTGTTAACAGAACCAGATCAGTATTTTCAGATTTTCTTTGATACAAATAGGTCTTATGACTCTGGTGACATGGCCCCTAGAGTAAAAGTACTTACACTAACTATCATGAATTGCAAAATTGAACCTAACGAGAATTACCTGGAAGGATGCCAACGTTTTCATGCTTGATTATCAGTAGCAGAGGCCGTTGCTATGGCAGTAGAGCATCTTAAAGGTCCACCTTCACCAAAACGACGTTGAGGGTCGTTTGTTTTGTTTTGAAGGTGGGCCTTAAAGCAAATATATTGTGAAGGAATTGATCTTAATTATTTTATATTTCGAGTTTCCTTCGGTGAACGGAATGTTTTTAACTTTTCTAACTTGCTGAAAAAGGGTTAAAGCCAAATTTTCGGAATGAAAAAAAAACTAAAGAATAAAAATCAGCAAAAAAAGTTTAACACAACATTTCGATGTCGCCATGACATGACATCATTTTCAAGTGAGAAAATAGAAATTCAAACTGACTTAATATATGTGGTGTAAGGTGATAAACTTAACAATAGGTAAAATACTTAGCAGAGTGATTTTCTTTAAACCCTGAAATAGTTACTAAGTTAGTAGGCACTAGTAGACATTACTTAGACACTAATTCCATCGTTTTCTTTTGTTTAGTTTTATCTAATTTTGGCTAATTTTGATTAATTGCTTGATACTGTTTCACGGTCTTAGGAAAATCACTCTATTGTAAGTGTGTTTGCATGAGTGTGCATCACTCTTAAACTCGAATTGTTATTTTAAGAACCAAATTTGTTAAAACAAATCGACAGGTAAGAACTTTTTTGTTGTTAAATTAAATTTCTTATTTTAAGAATTTAATTCTTACTTTAAGTCTTAAGAAATTGATTTTAAAGAAGAAAATTTTCTTGAAATAAGAATTAAGAGTGACTTTCCCTAAATACCAACTATAGCGTGCAAGATAGAAAAATCGAAATCGCCCAAACTTTGCCACAATAAAGACCTTAGAAAACTATTTTAGAAAATATAGGTTTCAGCTGTTTTGGATTTATATATTCCAAGCAGGACAACATTTTAATATTTACCCTTGCCAGAGGCCTCAGACAGGCGAAAAATGCCCTTTTTAGTTGGCCTCGTGTGCAAAATTTAAAAGAGGCTGGATCACTATTTCACTACATAGAATTCAGCGATCCTTTCTTTACCTTTTGCCGTTATTAGAATGTAATAATATTTCAACTACAATTTTTGAGCATTTTTTAAGTTACCGTTAGAAATGGTGTTTTTAAAAGTGTCAAAATTGGCTAACTTTAGAAACAAAAATCGCTATCTGGTACATGGATTTCGAACTCAAGTTAACATTCTAATAAAACAGCAACTCTAGTTCTATTGAAATGTGAAATAAAATTTTGGGGCAATTAAAACTGCAAAGTTTGACAGCCGAAAACATTCACGCTACTTGATCGAAATTGGAGAATGACGTCGTATCGCCCGCCGATAAAATTGAATTGCCCTGGTGTTTTTGTATATTTTCTTCAAGGAGACCTTTCTCGTACCACTTTATGGCCATATTTAGCTTTTCCTGGTAAAATGCATCCTCTGTGGCTTCGAAAAAGTTCTATTCCTTTAGTCGTTTCTCATGCAAATTAAGACGAATCGCTATACTTTGTTTACAACCAAGAATTATCGCCGATAAACCCTCGTGAATCTCTTCATCTTCACTACTTTCTTAAGGCATCTTCTTATATGATAACATAAGACATAAAAATAAAACAAAACGAAAGTAAAGCGGGACTCACCTTTGATTTCTTTGGGTCGAGAACGATACAAGAACGTCGAGAAAACAAAGTCCGTACATCGCCGTGCCGAGCGTGACAGGCACCGTGACAAGGTTTACTTTGTCCCAGGTCACCAGCTCTGTCACGCTCGTTTTTGTCCTTGGATCGAGAACCCAGTCAAATGCAACGCATGTGCAGTTGACCAAAAAATTGTGACTGGATATTTCAGCGACTTTCCTCGGAAATGTGCTGGTTTCTAAGGAACCACTCGTTAGAATTTCACGAAATTTGGCACAATAACAGTTTCGAATATGCCGAACTCACCCGCCATCAGAAATTTGAAATCTAACAAAGGAGATTTTTACATAACGCAAACATATTTAACCACAAATTACGGAAGATCCCTCTGTTAAAATTACATGAGACCAGTGTTAACATGCGAATATTTTCACGAGATTACTGGAGACAAATGATGGACAAAATCTAACGACTAGATTTTCTAAAAATAAACGAAACCAAATATTGCAGGCTGATTTACAATCCACCGTGTTGCCATCGCAACACCCTAAAAGCTCAATAAAAATATCAAATGATATAGCTTGTTGCTCAATCGTATGCCTCACCAATTTTGGGCGCCCAGACGTTAGTAGTTTTAAAATGACAATGAATGACGCATAGGCACTTTGAAACTGTGTTCAGCCACCTTAAGTCAGTTTGGATTTTTAGTTTCTCACTTGAAAATGATGTCATGGCGACATCGAAACGTTTTGTATTAAACTTTTTGCGCTGATTCTTATTCTTAAATGTCTATCCAAATTTAATGTGATTCGAAAAACTGAAACTTAGGGTAGTTTGGATGGTTTCCCCAATAGCACGCAATTTCGTATATTTAACAATTGAACTAAATTGCCTTGACAGAATTGTTTCTAAAAAGACTATGTGGAAGGTTATATTAGCATCTCAAAATTTGCGGAAAAATTAGAAACATTCATCGAAGAAAACGCGCATCAATGGTCGGTTAATTTTGCTCATGCTTGCTTTGCTGACATCATAAAATTTTGGAAAACCTTTATTTTTGTGTGAGCAAGTGCACAATTAGTAAAGCCCGCGCCATTAACGCAAGTGCGGCTATAAACTATTGGGAGCCACCTTAAAGTTTAATAAGTGGTATGAATTTAATTACTAGTGAAACAGCTTCCAACATGGGACATTGGTGTCAGCGGGTTTACTCAACGGCCATTTTTTTTTATTTAGATTGATTTGAGTGAAAAACAAAGTATATATAAATACAGAAAATCGGGCTAAAAACTACTTAGGCTAAAGCTCCTTTAGAAATCCAATGGATTCATTTTAAAAACCCTCAAAATTGTATCGATTTGTAATAAAACCTTTTTCTAAAAGTGTGATTTTTATCGTTGTAGATTTTTATGAATTAGTACCCTTGGATATCATGCTACATGTGGGTGTTTTGTAGGTTCAGGATCTTATGTCTGCGATTACGAAAGACTGGGAATTCTGGTGGGATTTGACATTGCAATTTCGATTATAGGCGGTGAAAGCTAGTTTACAAAAAATATGTGAAAACATGGTAACTGAACTAACCGTCAAGAAATTTAAACACTTGTCTTGTTGCTTAAATAAAATTATCATTGATACCATCCGCTCATTTCTTTCAGGAATAGCCAACACGCTCACGGCTAACCAAGCGGGTGAGTGAAATGTGTTTCCAGAAAATGTGTTTACTGTGACTGTTAAGCTAGGTTTCCATATAATCGTCCGGGTCTTTTCGGTTGTTCTAGTCGTTTCAAAAACTTTAAGACGACTGGGGCGGTCCGGACGACTATAGGGTTTCCATATAATCGTCTCGGTCGTCTGAAAGAGTGAGAGCGCGCGGTTCACAAAAAAATTCTGGGACAAACTGATATTTAGATCGCCCAGGTCGTCTTTGCGTGTGTGAATGGCTTCCATATGATCGCTTCAGATCTTTCACAGTAGTCCCGGTCACCCGGATAAAAGTCAGTCCATCCAAGCGACCGGGGTCGTCCCGGTCGTCCCAGTCGTTTGCGATCGTCCGGGTGGTGTTTTTTTCATTTGATCCTCCTAGTTGTCTCAATACTTATTAAAACGACTGGGACGACCGAGACGACTCAGACTATAATATGGAAGACAGAGATAAGGTAGCATTATTAGGAAAGTTAAGTTACCACCAAGGCGACAACAGAGAGCAAAACAATGCCTCTGCGAGTGCGTTTTACAATTTGTTAAATTCCTCTGATGTTCCATGCAAAACAACAGCGTCAATTATTATACATTGGTGTCACTAGCTCGATTTTGATTGGCTATAAGCACGCAACTAATTATTGCTTGCTGTTCCTGTTACGTCATACCTACAGACAATGAATTTTATATATGTAGAAGTGACGTCATACCTACAGACAATAGTTTTATGCATGCAGAAGTGCGCGCTCTTGTCTTTTTACAAGTGCAGCTCAGGAATATGCATAATAAAACAATTATTGGATTCGGTTTTCGCATGATAGCGATGGTTATCAAGGCCTCAGTTTGTGTTATCCGCCTCAGCCTTCGGCTTCGGCAGATAACAGAAACTTTGGCCTTGATAATTATCGCTATCATGCTCAACCTCATCCAATAATTAATATTGTTAAATAATAACATTATAGGTTTTGTGAAGAACATTAACACAGGACAGCTAATTTTCTTTTCTCAGTTTGAACTTAAAAGCCCGGCTACACTACTCATTCTTGTTTTAAATTAAGTTTTTTAAAAGTGCTGATTTGGTCAACTTCGTTGTGACGTTTAACTGGGTAACATCAGGTGTGATTAAAGTACGATTTGCCATGTATATTTCTTAATTATTCATCTTCGTTTGTTAAAGGCCTGCAAGAGGAAATGAAGAGGTTGGAGATACTAATGAAATGTAAGCGAGACATTTTTATTTTTCGTCAGCTATTTTTTGTCAACGTTGAGCCCACGATCAACTCTCCGTCCAAAATAACAGTGCAGAAAAATCACTGGGGAAGGCTGCCGAACATTCCAAGAATCATGGAGTATTTTGTCACGTGACATACAATCTTTGTTCTGCGTGAGACACAGCTTTAAGTTTATAAGAAACCAAATATCTTCAAATCGTTGTAAAAAAAATCTCGGAAGACGATATTAATTTTATCACTACGCGATTTTTGTTTTTGTTTTTTTTTTTTCGTTTTTTTTTTAGTTTTTGTCAGTCTTGTCGAGTGATTTCTATTCACAGCTATTCTGAAAGCGGAGAAGGAGACAATTTTGAGTTCTTGGACCCCCAACTCTCCCGTGTGATTTTGTCTTGTTACCGTATTTTATCCATGTTTTACTTTGCATAGATAGTCCATCGTATCTTCGACAAGATAACAAGATAAGGTGTCCACGTGTCGATGACGACGTCGTATGGCGTCATTCATTTTCACAACCGCAATCTCAGATCTACCAACTTGTTTTTTTTTTTAAATGTCCATGAAGTCAGCTCTATTGATCTTATTGAAATGAATGAAAGGATACTAAAATAGACCAGCAAAGTGAATATACCAAAATTCAATTTTATAGTACAAAACTCCACATTTCAGTTGACATGCCAATTAATTCTTTCACGATCTGCTCAAAGATAAGAGCTTGAGTTTAACCTTGACAGAGCGTGTTTGTTTCAGATATACGCAGTTTGCTTGAAGAAATGTCGAAGAGAAGAGACTTTGTAAGTAAATAGCAAACAAGTACTCAGGTATATTAAGGCATGGGTCAACAGTTATTTTCAAAAAACGGTAGGGGGTGGTCTATCTTCGGATGCTTTAGCCATAAAAACATAAAACTTTGGAATACTGAAGAGTTTGTAAATGCAGTAATTTTAGGATATAGAAGATATGCAAATTAGGTCACGTGACTTGATACGGCCACAAAAACCAAAATCAAAGATGGGAACAGTTTATGACAACCGTATATAAACTTCACTACTACCAGAAAAGTCCTAAGAGGAGCAACAAAAGATCTGTGCTTGGAAATTGTTGAATATTTCATTACGTTTGAAAATAAACGAAACTTTGTACTAGTGCCCAGTCCCCCATAACAGTTATTACTTTTTTCCTGCCTTTCTTTCAAATTATCTTAAAGTTTCCAAGCACAGAAATGATGTACTTTGTGGCCTTAAAATCATAAAGCTGATGGCAGACTCCAGGAAATGGCAAAAAGTGTTTCCATTTTGTGTATAAGATTTTTCAGCTAAAAATAGCCCTGACAAGTCACGTGATTTAATTTCCATATTTTCTGCCTACGAAAATGACCACATTTGCAAACTGTTTATTCTACCAACGTTTTTCGTTCTTATGGATAAAGACTCAAAAGATAGACCACCCCCTCACTTTTTGTGTGAAATGGCAGGAGACCCATGCCTTAATTTACTTGAGTACTTAAGTTATGAAATGAATTTCTCCTTACTTATGTAAGCTCAAATTTTATTTAGGTAATGGAATTGCAAAAACATCCAGTTATAAAAAGTTCAAGTGATATTCAATTTAAGATACACTAACCCTATTTTGCCTGGGAGGAGCGCAAAGTGCCCTCGCTAACTTTCAACATTCATTTCTTCTTTAATATGTATTCGAACGCCATCAAACTTTGTGACTTTTCCTAAAATTTATCTCGCAACAATTTCATGTGACAATTTATTGATCACGTGACTTGATGTTTCCATTGCAACAAGATTTTGACAGCCATGTTTTTTTTTTTAATTTACATATTTATACCTTTGAACGAAGAAAAACAATGTTTATTGGTATAACTTATATTTTCATGTCATTTAGCGTTTATTTATTGGTTTTGATTAATTTGAGTCAGTTTGGACGGGTTTTAAGAGGTTTTAAAAAATAAGGGGAGTAGTAGAGAAAATATAACTTGAAAACAACATTTCCTCCAAAGTTCGTGTGCACCTTATATGAACTATAGGATCAGTAGTCTGTCGAATGTGATCGATGAATGGGTTGGAGTAGTTCTAAAAGAAACAGTTGTTAATGACAATGACTCGGGTAATGATATTTCGATATTCACAACCTGAGTGGAAGTCAACTTCAGAGTCACAGTAGTAGAAGTCGAGTGTGCTGTAGGAACACATTCGGCAGAGTAGGGTCAGTAGAGTCTATACTGGTAGAAGTATCTTTTACAGTCTTGGTTGTCAAGAACGACGGTGGTGATGGAGGTCTTAAAAGCGAGGAGGAAGCTAAATACATTGCGTGATCCAGAAAAGAGAAGCCTTAGTTAAAGGTCCGGGGCTTATTAGAGAGGGTGGGAGGAGGTTGCTAAGTGGTGGATTTACGGTATGTGACATTTACGAGCACCCCCCCCCCCTCCCCAAATCCCCGCTCCCCTCCCTTTCCCACATTCTTGGACAATTAAATTTTAGCATCAAGGCTTTCGTATGTTTTAAGGCTTTTTTTTTTCTTTTAACAGGTAGAGTCTGCCGCTAGCGGCTCTGCTGAGACTGACCTTGATGACCTTGAGTGAGGGATAACAGTTTTATTTTATCGAGATGCCGCTTTCCCGAACGTTTTCAATAGAGTAGATTATAAATATACAGTCTTAAAAGGTGAAGGCCTTAAAATGTAACACATTGACAATAAAGTGACTAAAGAATTGCGGTCATCGTTTCTTTTGGATTTCTGGTTAAACAATATTTGTTTACAGGCAAATTTAAACAAAACTGACATAGTACAGAAGTTAAGAGTAAAGCAACTTCGCTCCAGGTCCTTCTCCGATTTCAAAATGGCGGACGAGCGTAGAAACTCCTGGAAAAGGGTAGAGTCTACCTTCTATAGTTCAGAAGGAGGTCGGACACTTACTGAGAATTATACAACGTAACGTCGACATTTAGAATTTTATTTTCAATAAATTTTTAATTGTAAAAAAGAAAATCTAAAATCCCCACTTAGGATTGAACCTGTGACCTCAGCTAGGCTTAGACTTACATAGCCTACCGTACCACTGTACCACCTAGCTTCTCCGGTTGCTTAGTCCTAAATTTAACAATATAAACTGCTACCCCTAACCCTAACTGAAAGCTAACCAGTTACTCCGTTATATAAGTCTCAATAAGGTGTCCGATCTCCTTCTGAGCTATGGAATCTAGACTTTACCCTGGACAAGGATCAAGCCCAAATCATACCGTCCAGAAGGACTTCGGACACCTTATGGAGACTTACATAACGGAGTAACTGGTTAGCTTTCAGTTGAGGTAAGGGGTAGCAGTTTATATAGTTAAATTTAGGACTAAGCAACCGGAGTGGTACAGTGGTACGGTAGGCTATGTAAGGCTAAGCCTAGCCGAGGTCAAAGGTTCATTCTTGAGAGGTGATTTTAGATTTTCTTTTTTACACTTCAAAAATTATTGAAAGTAAAATTCTAAGTGTCGACATTACGTTATATAAGTCTCAATAAGGTGTCCGACCTCCTTCTAAGCTATAGCATGTAGACTCTACCCTCCTGGACAAGGGTTGTGTCTAAATCATACCGTCCAGAAGGACGTCGGACACCTTATTGAGACTTATATAACGTAATGTCGACACTTATAATTTTATTTTCAATACATTTTTAAGTGTAAAAAAGAAAATCTAAAATCCCCACTCAGGATTGAACCTGTGACCTCGGCTAGGCTTAATCTTACATAGCCTATCCTACCACTGTGCCACTTAGCTTCTCGGGTTGCTTACTCCTAAATTTAACTATATAAACTGTTATCCCTAACCTCAACTGAAAGCTAACCAGTTACTCCGTTATGTAAGTCTCAATAAGGTGTCCGACGTCCTTCTGGACGGTATGATTTGGGCTTGACCCTGGACAAAGCTGACAAAGTGTCACGTGACACACGGCGAAATGACGTTTTGGGCTAACCGCGGTCAAGCCTCGGTCAAACGAGAGAAATTTGCATAAGTTAAGCAAAGTTCTTAAATCTTAAGGTTGTCATTTTCCGGCGCTGTTTAAGGTGGCAAGCGGCTATTTAATGGCGCGAAGGCTCCCTTTCATAAATCAAATTTTTGTAAGTTTTTGTAGGGCGATGAAGGAGTCTTCAAATTATACAGGACTTTAAATTTAAGTGCAAAGTGCCCGCGCTAACTTTCGACATTCATAACTTCCTTAACCCTATTCGGCCTGGGATGGGGGGGGGGGGGGGGGGGCACAAAGTGCCCGCGCTAACTTTGAACGTTCATAACTTCTTTAATATGTATTCAAACGCCATCAAACTTTGTGACTTTTCCTAAAATTTATCTGGCAACAATTTTATGTAACAACTTTTGGACACGTGACTTGATGTTTCCATGGCAACAAGATTTTGACAGCCATGTTTTTCGAAATTTGCATATTTGTACCTTTGAATGAAGAAAAACAATGTTTATTGGTATAACTCTTATATTTTTACGTCATTTAACGTTTATTTATTGGTTTTGAGTAATTTTGAGTCAATTTGGATGGTTTTTAAGAGGTTTTAAAAAATTTCAGAAATCCAAGATGGCGGATCCAAGATGGCGGCCGTATAACTAATTACCTAATAACTACGTCATATGACGTCATTGTTCCATTGTCCGGACCGCAAAGGAGACAGTTAAAGACGTACTATTTACCCTCTAGGTTTCATTGTTGTAGCCTTAATGTTCTTGAAGTTACGAAGGGGGGGCACAATGTGCCCCCCCCCAGGCTCAGGAACTCAAAAAAAGCCCAGGCCGAATAGGGTTAATATGTATTCAAACGCCATCAAACTTTGTGACTTTTACTAAAATGTATCTGGCAACAATTTCATATGACAATATTTTGATCACGTGACTTGATGTTTCCATGGCAACAAGATTTTGACAGCCATGTTTTTTGAAATTTGCATATTTATACCTTTAAACGAAGAAAAACAATGTTTATTGGTATAACTTTTGTATTGTTACGTCATTTAGCGTTTATTTATTGGTTTTCATTAATTTCGGGTGAATTTGGACAGAAATCCAAGATGGCGGATCCAAGATGGCGGCCGCATAACTAATTACCTAATAACTACGTCATATGACGTCATCGTTCCATTTTGCGGACCGCACAATGGAACGATGGGTTTCATTGTCGTAGCCTTAATGTTCTTGAAGTTACGAAGGGGGGGGGGGGGGGCACAATGTGCCCCCCCCCCCAGGCTCAGAAACTCAAAAAAAGCCAAGGCTGAATAGGGTTAAAAAGAGTCGGTCACGTACGTCTGACGCTTCGGCATTTGAAACTTTTGTTTGTAGAGCAAGTCGTTAACTGTCGACACAGTAAAACACCGCATAAAATGACATGTGGCTTAGTTTTCGTGCAAGGGTGACCGCTTAATACACCAGTTAAAAAGAACAAAGAAAAACAAACATAGGACTGCTACAGGGTGGCCGCGGCCGCTTATAGAGGTGGCCGCCTAATCCAGGTAACAAATACAGCGTTTGTATGAGCGAAAAATCTGGACTTTGAAAACTGGCCGCTTAATAGAGGGTGGCCGCTTAATACAGGGCCGTTATATACAAGTTCGACTGTAATAATTACTGCTTTCCTAAAAAATCACGAGAAACTGTCAACACACACAAAAAAAAGTTCAGGAACAAAATTTTACCGGTTAGCGAATGAAATACGAATATTTAGCTAAACACAAAAACTCACTCTGCGCTCTGGGCGACAATTGAACGTGACGTAAGCTTTTTATACTAGACACTCTGTCCAATCTCTCAACAGTGTTCGATAAATTTGATTTTTTAGTTATATGTCGTTATTTCGCTGAATTGATTATAGCTGAATTTATTATATTAGCGCTCATATGAAAACACAAACTTCCCCGAGGGATTTAACTTCCTTAAAACGTCTTCATTCATTTTAAAAATAAACCGTGAAATTCTCAAACTGCGTTTCGCAACAACAAACAGTATATTTGTTTCCTTTTAACCCTACTAATGGAGCACTACTAATGGCTTTACGACAAATGATTGACAAGAAAAACACAAATTTCTGGAGCCTTTGAAGATCAATTAACCCGTCTCGGACACATCCACTTAAAACACATTTGAAAGATTGATGGGTAACGTGATATATCAAAAGTTAATAACATCATAACATGCCAATACCCTAGGGAAATTAGCAATAGGTCCAGGGTACTCCCCAAAAATTTTAGTGGCAGTGTGCGACGCACTTCTTGAAATCCTAACCGGTATTACCAACCGCATCCTTAATGCTTGTATAAAGAAGTAACCCCCGGACAAAAGTTTACAACTGAGGGACATTTCTACATCTATCTATACTCATACCTATATCACGTTTGCGCATGCGCCCATTAACGAGATAAAAAGCGCGAATCCTTTTTTCAAGTGACGTTTTCCTTGGCGTTGCCGTCGTCATTGCTTAAGCTTCCTAACGAATTGTTATTATAAACACACAAGAGAACATTCACACAAGTGGGAATGTCGTTTATTTAAAACTAAGCTATAACAAACACGAGCGCAGATAAATTACTCAAATTACACTCGTTAAGCAAAACCAATCAGTCATTACAAAATACCTCAATACATTTATGTCTAAATCAACCCAAGGGTAGAGTATAATAATCTTAAACTCCGTCACATTCCACATCTACATTTGTACAGTGAAATCATAATTAACGAATTATTCCATACAATATTGCAACATAAAATATAACTACGTTTTATACTACTGTCTGAGAAATTTCTGATATTTGATTGGCTAAGGCCAGCAGAATTTAAGGTCAATTTAATTTAAGGTTAATTTAAGGTCAAGATACAAAGACATACAACTCGGAGAGCAACTAGAGAAATTATTTGCCAAAGCATGAACGAGAAATTTAAGACGGCTCTGTTTTCTAGTCAGACACTTTGTTTGTAGTATAAGCGTCCTTGTCCGTCATCTAGAGGAAGTGGGAAGTAGTGTTTCTAATTTTGAGGACAGAGTAACCATAAAAAAGTGGGAAAACGTTCAAAATTCTATTGGAAACTCTAACTCTAACCCTAGCTTCCTCCACAAGCAAAATAACCTTATTCCGATGTTTTTTTTTTTTTTGTCTAGAACACTGACCGCCGAAGATGAAGGTTTGTTGTAGTCAAAAATGCTCTTTGCTACCTTGGAAATTAGTTACCGAAGTCTCAAATTAATTTATTAATTAAGATCAGGCGAGATGCAGCTGTGTTTAATAACGTAATATTTGGTCGTGGACTTGTAATTATATCAATTACGCGAGACCAAAATAAATAGATCGTGGGCACGTTAGAAAAAGTAAAATGTCTCACCCTGGTTTCTACGGGGAAACTCGAGGCGGAGTTTATAAGGCATTGCAATATCAAAATAAATATTTTAAACAACGCTTTTTCTTCTGAATAACGATTTCTTTAGGTTCCTTTTTGCAGGAGTTATTTTCCTTTCTTCTTTTTGCGTATTTTTTTTTTTTCTCCCACCCCTCCCTCTTATTTGTAATAATGCATCCCATTGTGAATTTGATCCGAAAATATACCAAATGTTTTAGAATTTTAATTGTGAATATATCGACATATAGCTATCTTGTATACACCTAGTTTCAGAGCCCCCACCTTACCCCCCCCCCCCCCCCACCACCACCACTTTATTTAATCAGGGTGGCTCTTTCAGCTCAAGGCTGGTATCCATAGGGGCCCTACATTGGTATTTCGTACTTCCTATGACAGCGTTTATGCAATAAGGTGTATATTTGTCATATCTCGAGTTACAAAAATAACTAAATTCAGAAACGGGGACCTGAACATAAGTATTCCTATATTTAAAGAAAAATAGCGAGAGTTGCCGTCACCCCTCTACCAAAATGAAAACAAGAGGGCAACTCACAAAGTGAGAAAGTACATCACTTATTTGATATCCCCTTGAGTAATGTCGTCATTACCCTATTATCATTACTCCGTACCCCCTTGCGAGAATAAGTCACACATCCTGGTACCTCATCATTCTTAAAATTATACCCATTACTAAGATCCGAAATAGGCAAAAAAATAAATAATGCGAACTCAGGTAAATTAAGGCATGGCTCGCCAGTTATTTCGCCCAAAAAGTGAGGGGGTGTTCTACCTTCTGAGGCTTTATTTGTAACAGCGTAAAACATTGGAAGGCTAATAAGTTTGAAATTATTGTCATTTTGACATGCAAATGTTATGCAAATTAGGTCACGTGACTTATTGCGGCCAAAAAGTCTTTAAAAATCTTTAAGCAAAAACGGCACCAGTTTATACCAATAGCCATCTACTTTTACTGCTCTTAAATGGTTCCCAAAGTAAGCAACAAAGGATCTGTGCCCGGACCTTTTGAAATATTTCATTAATTTTGAAAATAAACTACATTTTTTACTAGTGCCAAGTCCCCTCAAACAAGTAATTTAAACTTTTCAGACTTTTATTTTGATTATCTTAAAAATTCTGGGCACAGAAATGATGTACCTAATGGGCAAAACATTATAATCCCAAAGGCAGATTCCGGAGAATAAGCAAAACTCGTGCCATTTTGCTTAAAAGAATTTTGAGCTAAAAATAGCCCTGTCTGGTCACGTGACTTAATTTGCATACGTCATGGATGTCAATATGCCAACTTTGTCAAACATATTAATCTGTCAAAGTTTTACGTTTGTATAGCTTATTCCTCAGAAGATAGACCACCCCCTCACTTTTTGAACGAAATAACTGGCGGCCCATGCCTTAATTTTCTTGAGAAATGCGAACACTTTTTCGGCATTATTTTTTCTTGTAAAGCACATATCATTTTTCGCCAGGTATTTAACCCTCGGACCTACAAGGGGTACGTACAAGCATATTTAATTGTATGTTATTTGTATCTTATTTTGCAATTATAGCAAAAAAAATTGAATTTTCAGTAAAATCCAGATTGGCGGCCATCTTGGCGGCCATTTTGGAAGACGTCACGGACCCCCAGAAGCGATAATACTCATGATATTTATTTTATCTTGCAGAGCACATTACAGCCTATCTATTAGAAGGAAAATATTCTCCCCCTCCCCCCCTTGTACCACGGTGGGGGTATAAGTTTGCGTGTACGTCCGAGGGTTAATACACAAACATTTTTTTAAAGCGGTCGCTACATCGAAAGATGATGGCGCGGCTGAGACACCGCCGAATAATTACGGTTGGCCGAGGACCGAAGCTTTCAAAGTAACTGTGGAATTTTGAGGCCTATCCTACAGCTTTTGGGCAATACCTTTCGATATACCAGCGGGCCAGAAAGGAGCTTATTCATTTTTATGACCTCCCGACTAATTTCTCAAACACACTTCATCGACTTTTATAACAGCATATTTTGTGAGTGTTTTGGTCTTCCCTTGCACTGCATTTGCGACTAGACGTTTAATTTCCTTTTAACTAGTTCTATCAAAAATACCAAATTTATCAAATTTTGACTCAATTGTTTTTTTTTTTCTTACTCCAGTAATTTTGACTTGATTGTTTGTTTTAATTGATTTTTTTGGGTCAAAATTAGCTCTGTTGGTATGTTAAAATTTTCTCAGGAACTTTGACTTGATTGTTTAATGGAATTAATTCTTTGTTAACATTTACTCCAGAAATTTGAAAAGATCGTTTGTTTAAATAGCCCTTATCGTAGATGAGTACGCAATGCCAACATATCAGCGGTTTCTCGCTTTCTTGACCCTATAGTCTCGTTTTGATGTTTACGCTCATCGTCGTCAGAGGTTCTTGTAAACATCAAAACGAGACTATAGGGTCCAGAAAGCGAGAAACCGCTGATATGTTGGCGTGGCGTACTCATCTACGATAAGAGCCATCGATTGATTGTTTTTGTTTTTCAAATTTCCTATGGAAATTTGACACGATTGTTTGCTAAAGCCGTCGTAGAAATAAAATCGGACAGCGGATGTTGGCTGGTACCAGACGAATTTTGCTCAACGACATTGGTAGAAAAATATATTCTGCGAGTAAGGAAAAATACTGGAACGTTTCATAAGGGAATGTCCTCACTACTTCCAAACATACTTGATGTCCGAGTCCTGCCTAGCTCCCTTAACAAAATAGGCCCGTAATGACCATTTTAAAAGTCACGTTAATTCAAATATTACGTTATTCTCTTTTTTAATAGAAAAGAGAAAACGGCATAAAAAGCATCTAAGATAATAAATTTTGGGAAGCGAACATGCTGTGAAAAATTCCACCCTCTCGACTCAGAAGTACATCAATGGAGTCAAACTCAACTACTTGGCCTTCCTTTAACACTAAGATTACATCACAGTCCTTGACAGTGTTCAGCCGATGAGCTATAGTAACGACGGTGGAATTCTTCAGTTTGTCGTGCACGGTGTTCCAGATGGTTGTCTCTGTATTTGGATCGACGTGCGCCGTTGGTTCATCCAAGATGACGATCTTGCTTTGCTGCAGTAACGTGCGAGCCATACAGATCAACTGCCGCTCACCGACACTCAGATTTTCGCCTCTCTCTAAAAGCTCGTAGTCTAGTTGTCCCTCTAGGCTTTCAACCAAACTGGTCAGTTCTACTTCTTTAAGTGCATTCCATAATTCATCATCTCTGTGTTTCTCCAGAGGATCGAGGTTTTTTCTAAGTGTTCCACTTAAGAGGACAGGCGATTGGCTAAGAACAGAAATGCATTTTCGCGATTTTTGCAGTTGGATACTTTTTATGGACACGTCATCAATGAGTATCTCTCCTTCAGCTTCAGGCATGCGTAAAAGAGCAGCGACAATTGACGACTTTCCATCTCCCGTTCGGCCGACAATTCCTATTTTGATATTTTCTTGAATGTCAAAAGTTAGATTTTTTAGCACTTGTGGTCCACCTGGGTAATACCTTAACGAAACACCTCTAAAGCTCACGTGACCAACATGCGGCCAGTTTATTGGTGGAAGTGTTTTGATTTTGTATCCTGGCTCTGAGTCGAGGCTAGTGTAGACCTTTACTCTCTCGACTGACGTCATATAGTTCTCGACGTCTGAAAAATTCCGCACAGCAAATTGCAACATCTTGGCAGTTTGTATTGCATATGTTAGGGCCAGGCCAGTAAATGCTGTTGACAAATTAACATCAACATCGTTAGAGAACGGTTTCTCAGTACGCGCTACACCACCAAAATTTCGCAAACCTTCTTTCCATTTTATATGTCAAATGTCATCAATATATTATAACATAATTGGATAAAAAAAAGATTGTAAAGAGCAAAACAGAAGCAGTGGTATGTAGAAACGGTGCAGGATTACAAGGATGGAAGTGGATTACGTGACTGTCCCTAACTGTGACTGGTAGTTGCGCAGGCTTTTTTGAGTTTGAAATTTGCGACTTGAGGACTTTTACGGGTAAAAAGGTTGTGCGGACTTGGGGTGAAAGATTTTGGAAGGCGTGAAAAAGCGTTATATTTGAGGCCGTTGGACTTTTTGGGGCTGTTTTTTAGGGGGTCTAACTATTTGGCTAACACATTTTGCTGTTCCTACC